>CM035154.1:121032905-121331283 GCA_020205615.1 Panax quinquefolius | reverse complement strand
TATCAAAGCTTTTGATGGATCCCGACGAAATGATGTTGGGGAAATTGAGCTACCTGTGGAGATTGGTCCACATACATTCAGTGTATCCTTTCATGTGCTCAAAATCACCACAGGATACAACCTGCTTTAGGGAAGACCATGGATTTATATGGCTGGAGCCGTCCCTTCCACCCTTCAATAGCAACTCAAGTACATTATCAACAATAGCGTAATCACTATTAATGCTAAACCGGAATGTCCTGAACATGGTGACATACCACTCATCAGCTTCAACACATAAGTTGAGCCGGTCAGTTTCCATGCCCTGGAGGTGAGCAACACTCATTATCATCCCATTGGGGCACCACCTCTCACACCCAAGATTTCTGCCGAGGTAATGTCGGCCACTCAAGAGATGATGTTATTAGGTCATCAGCCTAGATAAGGGTTGGGCAAAGATTATTAGGGAATTAAGCGCCCAATTCAAGTTCCCAGTCAAACAAGGACAGCTGGATTAGGCTATTCTGCTAGCTCCAGTCACAAGAATCCTTACAAGCATACACAGATTCCTTCATCTTCGGCCATACGACGATGTTATGGCTATGCTATTTCCCAAACCGATAGCAGTTACAGCAAAAGAGGTCCTGATTCCTGATCCCGAAGCGGAAGAAAAGGAACAGAGACGTAAACAAGACATCACCAAGAGTTTATCTCACTTATGCATCCTTTTACATGATGAGCAAACAAATAGATACACTCTAGAAGATGACTGTACCGATATTATTGTCATTATTCCGGAGAAGGAGGATGATGATAGCCACTTCATCACTGCCGTCCATCAGGAGTTCACCCTTGACAATTGTGAAAGTAATATGCACACAAGCCAATCATGTTTGATGATAAAGCATATACTTTGTAACAATCTTATTCATTTATTAATAAAAAGTATTAATTTATTAAAGGCTTTTAATTATCTACATGATGCTGTTTTATAATATGTGATAAACCCATAGTTTTAAGCAATGCTTTTAGAATAATGATGATGATCATTCTAATGAGATCTAAATTCTTAGAAAGCTTAAAACTAAAATAGTTCCCAATCGTTGGATTACTAAATAGGGATTAGTGAATCCGGATAGATTGGTACATACGTTGCTTGCTCATTGGATGAGGATGATTGATCTCATGATCATTTGTGTGGAGACGCTAAAGCAAGTATGTAGGTGCTTATTGGAGAATAAGTTCACTGAACGTGGCTCGCTAAGGAATACCTAATGGAGTTTTACTTGCCTGTCAATAGGAATTCTTGTAGTGATAGTAGTACAAGTAATCCTTGGACTTGAGATCATCATAGTATCTTGTGTATGATGAGTTATACTTTGACTTATTCCTTAAGACCTTTAGGGTATATCAAAGGGTATGCTTGGGTATAACAAGTTGTACATGGAGATAATATATGATCAATAAAGAATCTACCACTTTTAATAAAAGAAGAGAAATGTCCTATGTGATTCGATAAATGACAACCCAAAGAGTCCTTGGCCAAGGCGAATGAAATTAGAAAGGAGTTTCTAATTTGCATTATTTGAGTTGTGCATTTAAGGATCGAAATACATATAATTAAATAAAATAAGACTTGACAAAGTAATTCCATGTCTTATATTTAATTGGGACATTGTATGGTGGAAGGATTGAATTGTACGGTAACTATTTACTCAAAGGTTCTTTTATGATTAATGTTGAAATCTATATTATCCGGAAAGTCGTTAATCGCTAGGGAGGCTTATCCTATTGTAGAATAAATATTATTTATTTAAATAAATTAATTGTTTAGTTTATTTATTTAAATAAGATTAGAATTGTTCTAATTGATTTATTCACAACCTGGTTTAATATGGAGAACCTAAAGGGTCACACCATAAAAGGAAGAATAATTATTTAAGAAGTTAATGGCATAATCGTAATAATATATTATGTATATTTAATTTAATCTATGGTGATAGAATAAATTAAATAGCTTAATATTTATTATTTAATATTTTAGAAATATTAAATATAAATTAATAAGAGGAGTCTTATTAATATTATTACAATTATTATTATTATTTTAATTTCTAAAAGAGTTTAAGAATTAATTTAATATAAGTACTCTCATTTATTCCTAATTGGATTAGGAAGGAAAATTTAGTTAAAGGAGTTTAATTAATTATCCCTAATAAGATTAGGGAGCCCCTTTAATTAAAAGAGTTTAATTAAATAATACCTTATTTTAATAGGGTTACTTGATATCATTATAAGAGGAGTCTTATATCAGATATCAAGACTACGTTATGATTCCAATAGTTGGGAGAGTACGCCTTTTCTATAGAGATAGAAAACTAGGGTTTAGTCAAACACCCATCTTCTTGAATTCTTCTTCTTCCTTGGTGGATCACCTCTAGAGGCCAAACACTTGGGTGGCTAACGTTGATCAAAGGAAGGAACCAAACCCGGTGGATTCAAGTTGAACGCGAAAAGGGTTGGAGGTGAACTTGTACCTGAGGAAGCTCGGATCTTCAAGGGTATGTTTCTTATTCATCTTTTTCGTTTAATTAATAATTGTGCATAAAGAGTGATCCGAGTATATGGTTTGTAAAATTTTTTAAACTCTGATTTTTACACGTTTCCGCTTATTTATGCAATTTGATTGCGTTCTTGAATATTACAAACCTAACAATGGCATCAGAGCCAAACCTTTATGCAAATTATTAATTATTTTAATTTGATATGTATATTGATATGTGTTTAGAACAATTTAATTGAGCATAATTGTGTTGTATAAAATTTAAGAAAAAAAAAACGCGAAATACATGATGTCGCCGTACTTTGGAATATATGATAACTTTATTATATAAAGTTAATCGGTTCTTATTTTTAGTTAACGGCATGATCATGTTTCCTGTTAAAGGATATCACGTGATTTAGCTTTATCACTCCAGGTGAATTCCAACGTGATTGATTATCTAGCATGTCAGCAACTTTATATATATGATATATTACTTATCTATATTATATATATATTTAACAAGGAATGCCCAGGAAGATTTCGTGAATCACTATTAAGGGAGAAGCGGAATTGAATAATATATATATATATATATATATATATATTATAATATATTATTAATTATTCTATAATTAAAATAAAAGTTTATTTTACTTTTAAAATTAAATTTCATGCTAACTAATTAGAGTTGGAATTGGATTTCATGATAACTATTTGGAGTTGAATTTGGATTCTATTTTTCCTTAAATAAAGGAGTTTATTTTGATATGAAATTAGATTTCATATTATTCAAAATAAAAAGGTTTATTTGTGAATATGAAAAAGAATCGCCTTTCCTTAAATAAAGGAGTTTATTTAGATATGAAATAAGATTTCATATTATTCAAAATAAAAGAGTTTATTTATGAATAGGAAAGATAATCCGTGTTTCTTAGATATGAAATAAGATTTCATATTATTCAAAATAAAAGAGTTTATTTATGAATAGGAAAGATAATCCGTGTTTTCCTTTAATAATTTTTTTTTTTTCATGGAATTGGATTCCATAATTAATTAAAATAAAAGAGTTTATTTTGATTAAAGATTTTGATTAAAATAAAATAGTTTATTTTATTCAAAATTGGATAAATTAAAATAAAATAGTTTTATTTTGATATAAATTTGGATTAAAATAAAGGAGTTTATTTTGATTCAAAAATAGATTTTATACTAACTAAATTTGCCCATTAAATGATATCAATATATATATTGAATGTTTATTATTCATCGGATGAATGTTATGTATTGATGCATATGGTGATATGTATGATAATAAATGAGATTGATTATGGACTATTAACCAATGTGATTGGATTTATTTTAGTTGGATGCATGAATGTATGGGTTTTTATTAAATGGGTGTCTGCGTGATTCGCTTTCTCTAATTTTTTCTTAATGTAAATTCTATCTCCCTCCTATGTACTTCCCTCGATTGACGATCAAGGTTTCTATTTATTTTAAATAGTTTTGTAATAGGAATAGTTAGAATTAATTTTGAAAATTGGAGATCAAGGAGCAAGGAGCGCTTGAAGACCCGTTTGTAATGGAGCCCCAAGTTTAAATGTAATAGTTATATTTAAATATTATTTCTTGCACCCCTAGGGTTTGACCTTTTGGTTCACTTGGTGGCTCTAGTGAACCAAACTAGAATAAAAGTCCATAATCAATTCGGGTAGAATATAGTATTCTATATGTGCATGCTTATACTATATATATTATATATTATGCAAACATGCTTCGCATGTTCATTAATATGACGCGTATTTTATATATATATGTGCATGCCATATAAAACAAGATGAGACAAATTAATAACAAACCCCTCAATTTTTATATTAAGTCCTAAGCGTTCAAAGATATTTGGAATATCGAACGTCACCTTCTAGCATGATAAAATTAATAGAGTATTAAATATTTAATATGAGTTTGTTGTGTCACCACAAGGCAAGTATTAAGTATTTAAGATGTTTATTTATCACATTTGATGCTTATAAAGAAAATTGAACAATATTGTTTTGTTGTGTCACCACAAGGATGATATTTTTCTTTTTGAATATATGGAGTGCTAGGTTGGACTTAACTTGGATAATTTTGATTCTGATGTGCCACCACTTGATCAAAATAATCTAAGAGGCAAAAGAAAAGAGTTGCATAGTTGATGTAATTGACAAAAGTTGTCTACCTATTTATTTATATATAGTTTGTTGTGTCACCACAAGGCTATATACATTTGAAATGGGATCCTTATTCTCACTAGCAAATCTTTAATTAGATTTTGCCGAACTATATAAGTGAGGGTAATATAGTTTGAAAGAAAATAGTGGGAGATACCAATTTAAAACAAGACCTAATTTATTTTGGTAATTAATAAAAGAATGTATGTTAAAATGTTGTTAAATACAAATTCATTTACGAAATTTTACAATGTCTAAATTACTATCATCAAGCGAAGCATATTAGATGCTAAATTAACCGTACCAAATTAAACGGATTGGTTAAGGAATTTGAGAATAGTTCTCATAGCTGAAAAGCTATCTTATGTCCTTAATACGCCTATCCTGCAATGGTTGCGGACAATGCCTCTGAGGAAGACATTGCTACTTTTAAAAGTGGCAAGATGATGCACAGTTGGCTCAATGCATCATGCTCGCATCTATGAGTAACGAGCTTCAAATCGGAGATGAAACTATGGATGCTTCTACTATATTCCCATTTGTCAAGTAGTTGATGGTGAGGAAAGTAGGACCGATAGATATCGAGATATCTAAGGAGCTCTTCCGATCTAGAATGACCGATGACACTACAAGATGATAAAAGTCCTTAACATTATCAATTTGATTGATCAATTAGACAACGAGTTTTGTCATGGATGGAGACTTGAGCCAAGATTTGATCTTGCACTCACTCCCGGACTCCTTTCACAATTGTTGTGAATTTTTCATATGAACAAGCTAGATATCGCCTTTCACCGATTTGCTTAACATGTTGAAAATGTTGAGAGTCACTTTCAACCAAGAAAGACCATGTCTTCTTCGGTAGGGGCCAAAGGATCTTCCGAAAGAAGAACGATTCAAAGAAGGTAAAATGAAGAAGGCGTAAACAAAGGATAATAAGAACAAAACGTCACGGATAGCAAAGGAGTTTGCTTCCATTGCAATAAGCTCGGACAACTGGAAAGAAATCTGCGAGAAGCATCTTGCGAGAGGCTAACCAAAGAAGCTTAGTGAAGTTTCTGTTCATAATCGCTTTTTTGTTCATGATTGAAATAAATTTTCTTTAAGTCAAGGTTCTACTTGGGTATTGGATACCGACTTTGGTTATCATAAATATAGATTTATGAAGGGACCAAGCGGTAGAAAGCTAAACAAATATAAGTAATCCTATGTATGGAAATGTAACAAAGGTTGCCATATTAGCCATAGAAACTTATAGTTTAGCAAAAGCTTATGGGCAAATCTATTAAGTCAATAAGTTGTTATTGTATTCCGGTTCTTGTTAAAATATTATTTCCATTTTATTGTTGGACAATGAAATCTTTGGTATTATATTTATGAACAACCTGTTGTTCTATTTATAATAATAATAATAATGTTTTGTATATAGAATCGGAATATTACTAATGGATTTTATATACTTAACTTACGTGAAAATAATTTTGCAAATTGAACAAACTAGTATAAGAAAAAGAGATGATTATTCAAAGAGTTGAATGTATGTATTTGTTGAAATACAAGTGTGAATTATTTGAAAGGTTCAAAGAATTCAGAAGTGAAACAAATTGGCAAAGTATTAAGATTCTTTGATTAGATCAAGGAATAAATACTTGTGCAATAAGTTTTTAGATCATCTCAAATGGTTTTCTCACAATGGACGCCTCTTGATACACAATAATTGATTGATGTATCTAAAAGGAAAAATTGTACCTTGTTAGACATGGTATGGTCCATAATGATTTTACCGACATTCCAGTATCTTCTAGGGTCATGTCCTAGAAATGGCTGCATATCTACGAAAAGGTAACCTCTAAATCCGGCCCCAAGACTCCATAAAAGTTATGGACAGGGAGGATTCCTAATCTTAAGTGTGTTAAGATAAGGGGTTGTCCAACTTATGTGAAACGGTTTCAAAGGATAAGCTTGGGACAAGATTTGACAAATACAGATTTGTGGGACATCCTAAAATAAGTTTAGGGTAAATGTTCTATAATCCTACTTAGCAAAAGGTGTTTATTGCGAAACACGCTTCCTTCTAAGATAAAGGTGTTTATCATTGAAGGGCCGATTGGAGGATAATAGATCTTGAAGAGTTCAAGAACCACAAAATACTATAAGTCAAATAAAAGGAACACGTAGATGGACCTATTGTACCACAACCTAATCAGTAAATCGGAATAGTCACCAAGAAGATACTTGGGAGGTATGGATTCATCATAGATGATGATGATGAGGTACACATCATAGAAGATGATGATCCGATTACATCTGATGAGGTAAGTGTTGTAGACACTCAGAGAAATGGATTGAAGCAAGTTTCTCAAATATGGAACATTCGTTTTGATGAGGCAATCAAAAGAGTTTGATTTCATCAAAAATAAGAATGAATTCTAGTGTGTACAAAAGGGACAGTGGGAGCGCCGTGACATTCCTAATATTATATGTTGATATACTACGGATAAGGAATGACATACTAATGCTACAATCAGTAATGATAAAGTTGATTGTTTGGATTAAAAGAAGAGAGATCGCATGAGTGACAATCATGTATGCAATGAAATATACAGACCTGATGTTGATCAATCATATTATGGAGAAGTTCACTATGAGTCAGTGAAAAACATCTTAAAGTGCTTCACCGGCACTAAGGATGTGATCATATTCATGGTGGGTCTAAATTAAAACTAGAGGGCTTAACGGACTCAAGTTTTTCGAATGCACCAAGATGACGAAAAAATCCACTTTAAGGTAAAGCGTTATCTTGAACAGGTGGTGCGATGAATTGGAAAGGTTCCAAAAGCAAAGAAAGAGTTCTTTGGTTTAGTGATAAAGACAAAGTATATAGCTATAAATGAAGGCTGCAAGTTGATTGTTTGGATTAAAAGTTCATTCTGTAACTAGGAATAGTTCCTAAGTCTCATCTTGGATCTAAACATGTGTTGTGGCACTTTCATTTGATTATAAGAATCATTAAAAGATGGAAAATCACTATAGAGATAGTGGACTCTCATGAACAACATTACATATCCATTAACTAAAAGCTTATCCAACGCAATGGATAATCGTCACTTAGAGAAGAAGAGTATGAGATACCATGACGATTGGCTTTAGTGCAAGTGGGAGATTGAAAGTAATATGCACACAAGCCAATCATGTTTGATGATAAAGCATATACTTTGTAACAATCTTATTCATTTATTAATAAAAAGTATTAATTTATTAAAGGCTTTTAATTATCTACATGATGCTGTTTTATAATATGTAATAAACCCATAGTTTTAAGCAATGCTTTTAGAATAATGATGATGATCATTCTAATGAGATCTAAATTCTTAGAAAGCTTAAAACTAAAATAGTTCCCAATCGTTGGATTACTAAATAGAGATTAGTGAATCCGGATAGATTGGTACATACGTTACTTGCTCATTGGATGAGGATGATTGATCTCATGATCATTTGTGTGGAGACGCTAAAGCAAGTATGTAGGTGCTTATTGGAGAATAAGTTCATTTGAGCGTGGCTCGCTAAGGAATACCTAATGGAGTTTTACTTGCTGTCAATAGGAATTCTGTAGTGATAGTAGTACAAGTAATCCTTGGACTTGAGATCATCATAGTATCTTGTGTATGATGAGTTATACTTTGACTTATTCCTTAAGACCCTTAGGGTATATCAAAGGGTATGCTTGGGTATAACAAGTTGTACATAGAGATAATATATGATCAATAAAGAATCTACCACTTCTAATACAAGAAGAAATGTCCTATGTGATTCGATAAATGACAACCCAAAGAGTCCTTGGCCAAAGCGAGAATGAAATTAGAAAGGAGTTTCTAATTTGCATTATTTGAGTTGTGCATTTAAGGATCGAAAATACATATAATTAAATAAAATAAGACTTGACAGTAATTCCATGTCTTATATTTAATTGGGACATTGTATGGTGGAAGGATTGAATTGTACGGTAACTATTTACTCAAAGGTTCTTTTATGATTAATGTTAAAATCTATATTATCTGAAAAGTCGTTAATCGTTAGGGAGACTTATCCCTATTGTAGAATAAATATTATTTATTTATTTAATTAAATTAATTATTTAATTTATTATTTAAATAAGATTAGAATTGTTCTAATTGATTTATTCACAACCTAGGTTTAATATGGAGAACCTAAAGGGTCACACCATAAAAAGGAAGAATAATTATTTAAGAAGTTAATGGCATAATCGTAATAATATGTTATGTATATTTAATTTAATCTATGGTGATAGAATAAATTAAATAGTTTAATATTATTATTTAATATTTTAGAAATATTAAATATAAATTAATAAGAGGAGTTATTAATATTATTACAATTACAATTATTATTTTAATTTCTAAAAGAGTTTAGGAATTAATTTAATATAAGTACTCTCATTTATTCCTAATTGGATTAGGAAGGAAAATTAGTTAAAAGAGTTTAATTAATTATCCCTAATAAGATTAGGGAGCCCCTTTAATTAAAATGGTTTAATTAAATAATACCTTATTTTAATAGGGTTACTTGATATCTTTATAAGAGGAGTCTTATATCAGATATCAAGACTACGTTATGATTCCAATAGTTGGGAGAGTACGCCTTTTCTATAGAGATAGAAAACTAGGGTTTAGCCAAACACCCATCTTCTTGAATTCTTCTTCTTCCTTGGTGGATCACCTCTAGAGGCCAAACACTTGGGTGGCTAACGTTGATCAAAGGAAGGAACCAAACCGGTGAATTCAAGTTGAACGAAAAGGATTGAGGTGAACTTGTACCTGAGGAAGCTCGGATCTTCAAGGGTATGTTTCTTATTCATCTTTTTCGTTTAATTAATAATTGTGCATAAAGGGTGATCCGGGTATATGGTTTGTAAAATTTTTTAAACTCTGATTTTTACACGTTTCCGCTTATTTATGCAATTTGATTGCGTTCTTGAATATTACAAACCTAACAAATTGGATTAGCACTCCTTGCATTTGTCGCCAAGGGTAAAAGGGGCAGAAACCCCCTCTGCCCTGTAGATAGCTTTAAATGCTTATTTTACTGTACAATATTAGCAGTTATTTTATCTGTACATGCTAACACTTTATATGATTGAACAATTTCATATATTAAGTGAAAGCATATTTTGTTTTAAAACTTTGAACTTAGATGTGCCTATACTTGCTGATGAGGTGCCTTTTCTCCACAAGGACTGTAACTTTGATGAAAAGTTGAACTCAAACTTGATGGAAATACAAAAGGACATTGGGATACCTCAGGAGATCAAGGAATGGGTTGAGGATAAACCTAAACTAGATCTTGATCAAACCACCTCATTTAACCTCGAAACCGTAGAAAACCCTAAGCTAATCCAGATTGGTATAGACCTCACTCCAAACCAAAGGAATGGCATGGTTGCATTATTATCCCAATTCCAAGATGTGTTTGCATTGTCTCACAAAGACATGGTTGGTTTGTCCACTAATATCGTCATCCATCGCCTTCCCATTAAAGAGGGATTCAAGCCAGTCAGGCAGAAGCTCAGGCGATTAAAACCTGAGTGGAGTTTAAAAGTTAATGAATAAATTTTGAAACAATTTCAAGCAACCATCATCATGGTGTCCACATATCCTGAATGGCTATCCAATATAGTCCCCGTGCCTAAACCGGGAGGAAAGGTGCGAGTTTGCATGGATTACCAGGATCTGAATAAAGCTTGCCTTAAAGATAGCTTTCCCGTGCCATTTATCCACATCCTCATTTACAATACTACTCAATACGATATGTACTCCTTTGCTGATTATTTTATGGGGTACCATCAAATTATGGTTCCTGAAGAGGATCATGAGAAAACTGCATTCATCATGCCTTGGGGAACCTTTTGCTATAGACGACTGTCATTCGGCCTCATCAATGTCGGAGCTACATACCAATGGGCCATAATGGCCCTTTTCCATGACTTAATGCACAAAGAGATAGAGATCTACGTGGATGACATCATTGTCAAATCCCAAAGGGAATAAGACCACATAGACCATCTTAAAAAGCTCTTCAACAGTTTGCGTAAGTACAACTTGAAGTTGAATCCAGCCAAGTGCGCCTTTGGCATTAAATCATGCAAGTTGCTAGGTTTCCTAGTCAACCATAAAGGGATTGAGCTGGATCCCACCAAAATCCAGGCCATTAAAGAAATGCTCATTCCTCATACAGAGAAGGAAATACAGGGATTTTTGGGAAGAATTAACTTCATTAGTAGGTTAATTTCCCAACTCACAACAACCTGTGAGGCTATCTTCAAGTTGTTAAGGAAGAACTCCTCCATGAAATGGAACGATGAGTGTCAAAAAGCCTTCCTTACAATCAAAGAGCAGCTGGTTAACACTCCTATTTTGGTACCTCCCAGGGATGATGTTCCCCTATTCATGTACCTGTCCATTAATGACCATGCCATGGGCTGCATGCTGGAATAGAAGGGCGATAGAGGCCAAGAGCGAGCTATCTACTACCTCAGCAAAAGATTCAGCAATAGTAAACACAAGTACACTCTGATTGAGAAGACTTGTTGTGCTTTAGCATGGGCTTCCATGAGATTACAACATTACCTTCATGGTCACACAACCTATCTCATATCCCACATGGATCCTCTCAAGTACGTGTTTAGTAAACCCATGTTAAATTTTTGACTGTCCAGATGGCAGTTAATACTACAACAATTTGACATCGTCTATGTGACACATAAGTCTATTAAAGGTTAAAGAATTGCAGATCAACTGGCCGCTGCACCTTCAGGGGATTTCAAACCCATGGAAACATACTTCCCCGATGAAGGGGTAATGACAGTCCAGCAACACCATCAGTACGATACACACAAATCATAGAAAATATATTTTGATGGAGTTGTTAACATGGAAGGTTCTGGAGCTGGAGCAGTTCTAGTGTCTAGTACGGGGGCGCAGTATCCTGTCACCGTTAAATTGTAGTTTGTCAACACCAACAACACAACTGAGTATGAAGTCTGTATTATGGACTCAAACTTTCCCAATCAATGGGTATCAGGCGGTTAACTGTCTTTGGGGATTCAGAATTGGTAATTAGACAGACCACAAGAATCTATCACACCAAAGAGCTACATTTGCTGCCTTACCATCGATAAGTTTTATAGATGGCTTCGGAGTTTGACGAAGTAACCTTCCTCCACATTCCTTGGAATAGGAATGATTTTGCGGATGTGCTAACAACTTTGGCCTCCTTAATAAACATACATGACAAGGAAAACATGCCAAGCATCCCATTTGCCCTGCAAAAGGCTCTAGCCTATGGGAATTACATATATTAGAGAAGTATCGGATGAGCTACCTCCCATCCAACACCCTTGGTATCAGTACATCAAGGAGTACTTGCGAGATGGATCTACACCTACTGAGGTGAGCCCAACTGAAAGAATGCGGATCCATCGACTGGCTATAAAATTCTACCTGAGCGGAGATGCACTCTACAAAAGAGATGCAAGATTAGGTCTCCTCAGATTTCTGGACAAGGACCAAGCTCAAAGACTCATGAATGAAATCCATGTTGCAGTATGTGGCCCACACATGAGCGACCCCTTACTTGTTAAAAAGATTCTCAGAACAGGGCATTACTGGCTCTCACTTAAGGCTGACTTTGATGATAATGTCAAGAGATGCTACCAATGCCAAATTCATGGGAATGCTATCCACGCCCCTCCAAGGGAGCTCCACAATATGAGTTCACCTTGGACCTTCTCAATATGAGGAATAGATATGATCGGGCCCATCGAGCCCAAAGTCAGTAATGGGCATCAGTTTATCTTCACCATGATCGACTACTTAACTAAATGGGTAGAAGCAGCCTCCTTCCCCAGGGTTACCAAAGAAGTCATCATTTCTTTCATCAGAAACAATGTCATTTGTCAGTATGGACAACCAGAGGTAATTATGTCAGACAATGTTAAGAACCTCAACAACAAAATGATGGAGGAGTTGTGCAGTAAATTCCACATCAAACACCTTAACTCTGTCATTTACCGTCCAAAGATGAATGGTGCTGTTGAAGTGGCTAATAAGAACATTAAGAAGATCATGTAAAAGATGTCCGCCAATCATAAAGGATGGCCTGACCTCTTTCCTCTGACTCTATTAGCCTACAGAACTTCAATGCATACTTCCACTATGGCAACCCCCTACTCATTGCCCTATGGGATGGAAGCAGTGCTCCCCATAGAGGTAGAAATGGAATCCCTTAGAGTGTTGATAGACGCTCAACTGGATAAAGACCAATGGTTATAAGACAGGTATCACCAATTGTCTCTAATAGACGAAAGGTGAAGTGATGCTATCTTCCATGGTCAGTTATACCAACAGAGGATCGCCAGATCCTATAACAAAAAAGTCTGGCTATGGCAATTTAAACAACATGACTTAGTTTTGAAGAAGGTCATTGACAACCAAGATCAGTTTAAGGGGAAATTTGCTCCAAACTAGGAAGGCCCGTTTATATTCAAGGAGGTATTGACATGAGGTGCTCTCAAATTACAGGAAATGGACGACGATGAATTTCCCCAGCTCATCAACTCAGACGCCGTGAAATGGTACTATGTCTGAAGTTACCATTAAGCAAACATCCTGGTTTTGGATCACCAGATCACCAGTCACTTCAGGTTTTCTAACCCCTTTCTATATACAACCCTTTCTTCATACCCATCTTCCCCATCTAGGAAACACACTCTTCAAGCCAGCAACCTGGTTTTCAGATTATCAAATCTTTCATGCCACTTCATTTCAAACCTTTCAGGTTATCTCACTAGGGATTAAACCTTTCACACCCGCAATTTTGTCCCACTACGGATAAGACTTTTCACACCTGCACTTTGTCCTGAACATGGGATCAAACTTTTTCTCCATAGTTTGTCCTGAACACGGGATCAAACTTTTTTGGTTGCAAATCATCCTAAACATGGGGCGAACTACGTTGACCTGATCTCCCCGATACCTGGGAGTACGTAGGCAACCATTTTATATGGCCCGGTCACAATTAAAACAAAAAATCAAAAACAAAAAACAACAAAAACATTTCTACGCCCTTCTATACAAACAAAAATCACAAAAACATTCCCACACTTTTTACCCCTTCACATACAGAGTTGAACCTCTTACACTAGGTTCGAACTATGCAGTCCTAATCTCTTCTTCAATAGGAGTACGTAGGCAACCATTTATGGTTCAGTCTTACCCCTACCAAAACAAATGCTTGTCAACGGTACTGGGATAAAACTTCAATCCACCACATTTCATCGGCTTCAGACCAAAGGGATGGAACTACCCGGCCTCCCCATAAATGGGAGAGTTGGCGACCATCTAAGCTGCAGTTGATTCCTTGAAGAGAAACACCAATCCATAAGAGATGGAACTATTTGGGATCTCCTCTTCAATAGGAGTACCGACAACCATCTGTGGTGTGGTGAATCTTAGAGAGGAAAAGTCACACTCCTCTCTACCTCCACATACAGAAACCAGTCCTAAGACACCAAAGAGGGTAGGGATACACACAGATCAACGATCCATTCTGAAAGATCATGTGATGTTTTAATGTCCACCCATCAAGGATGAGTTCAGAATACATCAAGATCATAAGCCCTGAAGAAACATGAAAAATATCAAGCAAGTAGCAAGGCACAACTAAAAGGGAAGTGAATCAAAATATATTTTCCTGCCATATATAATGCTGTTTGATATATAAAATATGTGATGTACATGACAAAATGGCTAAGCTAGTCTGTGCAGGAAAATATAAGTCGATCTACAATCTCGTGGATATACGAACTATCAAGTCCAACATGGCATCTCTCTCCGAAGAAGGAGGCAACACTGAAAGCTCCTACCCAAGGGTATCTACACGAGCTAACAGATCTGCAGCCAACTATATAGTGGCATGATGCTCATCAATATATGCACTTATATCGGCAAGCATTCCAGTAGTAAGGGATTTCACTGTAGTAATATCTGTAATGGCTACATCCCGGGCAGATATGGCAGCATCCCACTCAATAATCAATGCATCTCTAGATGATCTAGCCTCATCCCGCTCAGTAATAGCGGTGTCTCTATGAGCTACAACCTCCCCTCTCTCCAATAGAGCGGTATCTCTCCCATCAAGAGCTGTCAACATCAAGGCCCTCGCCTAATCTCTCTTAAATGTCATCAGATGAAGCCTCTGCTCTAAATAATATGCTAAATGCTAGATGACAACAGCACTCGTACTGGGAAAATCTATAAGAGCTGCTATCAACCCAGTGAATAGCTCCTCCTCGGTGGAAAGATTAATGTTTTCTGTGGGCTCCCCATCATTAGAATTAATCTCTGGCACTATGGATACTACCACAGCCGATGCCATCTCTGTCTCCATCCATGCAGAATACTCTGACGAACAGCCCGGATGGCTAACAGAAAATGCAGCTAGCTCACGCTGATCCCAATAGGCATACACCCTGGATCTGTCCTCTACTGACAAGTGGCGAGAAGCCAAGCACTGACTCAATGCCTCCTCAAAAGGATGGAAGTCCTGGAACTGGTCAAACTGTGACATCATAGCTAGTGGGTGGTAAGTCATCATGCCCCTCAAACCAGCTAGAGGGAGATAATCTATGTCAGGAGCATGAGTATTGAAGCTATAGGGTGAACTAAGACCTGTACATGGCAAGATGTCAAATGGATCTCTGATCCCTGCCAACAATACCGACCAAGACATAGCGTCTGTACACTCCGCTGGCTGAAAGGAGTAAGACATGGCTATCTCATGGGTAAAATAGTATCTATGCCATCGGAACGTGCCAATCAGTCTCAGGTGTGATATAAATCACACGTACAACATGACCAAGCTACCTGTAAATACTTCTGTAGGGTAGGCGTTGCAATATGTGGCCGATCTTAACGTCTCTGCTACAATCATCGACACAATGGTATAACCCTCCCTGAGAGCTCTCACTGCCATAATGACGCCAATGTCAAGCTCATCCATATACCATGGTATGTACACGTATGATAATACACACATTAACAATACATCTACTCTAGCTAGACTCTAATGATCCTCCGGCATGGTAAAATCCCCGGAGTGTCGCGTGTAACTATCCTATGAGCCAAATCTGTCCATCAAAAAATGCTAGGATATCACATGGCTGGATGTAATCTCATCCTGTAAGACTCTATGCCTCAGCATAGTGAGGGTCATAAACTGCAGGCTCATGTCACCGATAGCCATCCGCGCACAAGGATTGTCAAAGGGTAACACTATCAATCATGTATACTCCTCTAAGGTAGGAGTCAACTCTTGGATACCAAACCGAAAAACCTGCCTCTCTAGTATTCAGTGCTCCAACATACCCTCTACAAAGCCTGCAGGATCCTGAAACATCAGGAGGGTCATAGAATGCTACAATAACTGATCTACAGTCACCCTGTCTAGAGGTGACATACTATCATACCTCGATCTCAGACGGGATGCCACCAACATTGGTGGGGTATGATCAATACGACTAATTATCGAGGAAGTCATCTGTGTGGGCCGTATCATAAGACCATCCAGGAGTCAATGCTAAATATCTCTGGGCATACATACATATGAATAACATAATACATGCGTGATAAGCAATTGATGGAAATATGATGTAGGGAATAACAGTATATATATTCCTAAGTACATCATCATCTAATATATCTCTGTACAACTAAAAATACAAGGAAATGGGGCACAGACGACCAGTAACTAACAGAGGCATATCAAAAGATATAGCGAGAATGGGGCACAACCACCCAGTATCTAACAGAGGCCTATCAAAAGATATAACAAGAATACACATCATAAGAAGACAATGGTGTCAATGTCTACATCATCAATCATGTCCACCTGATTAACTCCTCTTGAGTCACTAGATCTCCATCAACGAGGATATCAGGCCTATACAACAGAGTATCAGCACCTGCAAAGCCATATGGGTCACCTAAAGGGCTAGCGCTAGAGCTAGAAGGATCAAAAGTATCTACCTCTGAAGGATCTCTACCCAAATGCCAGATAAAGAAATGTGCTGGGTCCAACTATCGGGTCAAATTGTCAATCTGTGTCAAATGAGTCAGATCTTTGACATAGGCCATCTAATCTGTCGTTATCACTGATCTAGGAACTATATCCACTATAAACTACGTGGCACGGATCTGGGCTCCGATGGTACGAGGGGACCACCAATGTTGGAACATCTCCTGAGTATAAGGACCCTTTGATAGTGTAAAACCGTCAACACCCATCAATGGGATATCAATGACGGACGACTATGAAACATGCCAATAACGCCTGACATGAGACAAGATCGGTATACAGATCTCCCCTGTGGTGTTCCTAATAGTACGCTCTTCTAAATAGAGCTCCCATCCTCCATCAGTGAAGAGAGGAATCCTACGGGTGGAAATCACATACTCGACACCAGTCGGGTATCCATCCTCAAACCCAATGGGAAAATGTTCCCCAGAATAGGGAATCCATGTGATAGCATCGACTGTTAATAACTCCAGCTGTAGAAGACAATGGATGAAACCATCAGCTACAGGAACCTACGTCAATATGGAGTGATGCCATCGACGTCCTCATAGATAGGTCTCCAAGCCTAGCACACTCACAGGATGCAAACATTGGAGCCTCTTATAGGCCCAAAACTACCAACACAAAGGAAAACATCTAGTGTCAGTCAACACTCGTAACTTGTACATGGGAAATCACAAGAGAAATACTCACCGACAGAAATGGGTAAAATCCTAGCCAGTCCTCCGTCAAGCCCTGAGAACGCATGCGCATCCCCTTGAGGAAATAGGCGAAGGTGTAAGAGCCCTAATCATATTCTCTTATATGGTCCACATCTCGTGTGGTGCTCACCAAAGCGAATGATACCATGGAAGAGTTATCTGCTATGAAGAAACCCTTAATGATTATCAAGAATAATCGCCGAAGAATGTGATCCTTGACTCTCACATCATCGGGTATGGGCTCACTCAACAGCCCACTCATAGCATCTATGCCCAAAGGACCTGTACGGACTGTCCCGCCCTTGAGCGCTAAAGCCGGGACTCCTAGCAAGGATCAAATGGCAGTCAGGGTAATATCCGCCGTACATGGCACTGGCACTCCTCCAAACTGCATACCGGTGATAAATCGCCAATCCATCGGCATCATCATCACCTCACAATCTAACAAATGGAGAAACATAGTCTGGTGAAAGCAGCGCTCAGACAATGCCTTGAGGTAACCCCAGAGACAATGACGGGGGAGGATGGAAAAGAACGCCCCAAAACCCCAATCATGCACAATCGCTCGATAATCAGGATGTAGAGCCTGATATGTGGAGTGAATGCTAAACCAGTTCCCTCTAGGCTATGTGAAGCTGGGAACCTGCATCATAAAGTAGATCAACATCATAATCCTTACTCTTCATCAATAGAAAAAAAGGAAGATCAAAATCCAGCTTGTACCTCGTTTGCATGCAAGTAAACTGAGGGGTATCGACTCAAATCACCCAGAAGCTCTTGGATCATCACCTGAATACCTGGAAAATCCCTACAGGGAACATGAGCAGCAGGAGCAGGGTCCACAATAGGTACATCCTCGTCCTCGTCCTCAACATCCGGTACGTCAATCTGGATATGACGTATCACCGCCTCCGCCAGACGACAAGGCTGTCTAACAGAATTGGGTCAAGGCACATCAGAAGCCCTCCTCCGCACACCTGAAGTGATCCTACGGGAACTACTCGGCTGATCCAGATCCATATATCTGGACACAAGTCTCCAAATCACCTCAGAAAGGGTGTGGTAAACTCTAAAATGGATCTTTTTCAAATGCATTTTATGACTACATGCATGTATGCATTACTTTAACATACGTCTATAGTAGAGTTAAAAATGCATGTCTACCCAATGCCTACATTTTGGAAAAATTTTGCCATGGTTTCTTTTGTAAATAAGACTATCCACATGCACATAGGCATGACTAGGTGGCCATTCAGTAGCACACCTACCTACAGTCATAAAAATCCTATACATGCATACATATATCAAAGTCAAAATCCATAAGGGTAGCCTAATTACCAGGATTACTTTTCTTTACAACCTTTGCTCATTTGTCCTCAAATAGGACAAGAAATAATAGAAAAAGGTGCCAATTTGACTGTTTCAAAAGTTAAATTTTTTCACATTATTATGTTCAGCATGGTTAAATACTAATATTTACTGTGTTGAATATTTTTTATCAAGTCATATGAGCATGCATATTCACTACTATGTGTTTAGAAGCATTTACTATGATATTTCATTTTCCAATGGATAAAAACTGGAAAAGAAGACATGCATACATTTCCAGGGCAGTGTAGAACACTTTTATAGTGAGAGACTTTGTAGAAAGACGCCCGAACTCAATAGATCTAAAGAAGAGCTCTCGAATTTCCTGTGTGGCGCAACTTAGAAATGAATTATCAAAGCAACCTTCAGGTTAAATCAACACACGATTGGCCGCAGGTGTACTTGCAACTGCCGTAAGTGTACTTGTGGCTCCCTTGGGTGGGGCCCACCCCTCCAGCTCGGTCCAGTTCGAGTTGCAAAGGAGGTCTTGCAAGCTAAAAAGGCCAAATTAGGAATAAAAATGCAACGCGATTGAGCGGAATAACCTAAAATCTTGGTTTTCAGAGACCCGACTACAGGTCCACCTGTCACTCATTGGTATTCGTCCAAACTTAGGGTTTACTATATCAATGATCTCAACAGTTGCAAATATACTTGGCAATACCTCACGAAGGTCCAATACCATCAATGCAAGCTCATAGCACCAAAACACTTCTCCTTAACAAGAATTTCATCCGTTAATGCACATGTCAACAAAGGTCAAGCATCATTGATGCTTTGCCCAATAGGGATATCATCCGTCGATGCACACGTTGACGAAAGTCAAGCCACATTGTCATCATTAGCCATTAGCATTTAAACCCAATGAAGCGTCAGGAACCATCCGATGATCTTATCCGTTGATGTATATTTCTGCGAGGGTCAGGCAACCCTGGCAACACAGACTGTTGGCAGTAACTCCAACAGAGCGGCGGAAAGACCTGGCGATACAAACCAGGGAAGAACATCTTCATCGGGGAGGACCGATGATGGAATATGTTATAGACATCCTCCTTAGACAAAACACATCCCCACAGAGTCTCTTGTACATGGGAGATACATCTTCAGTGTGAAGTCTTTATCAAGGATTAAGGACTTTGGTGATAACCTCAAACGTCAACATCCTGGAAGTTCCTGAGGACTCTGGATCACAAGTCCAAGACAGTTCATCAGGGTTATCAATAATGACTGCAAACCCCGACAGAAGTCATGGGAGCCGGCAGTCATCCCATCCTGTTGGAGAATAGTCCAACAAATCACATACATTTGCATCATGCTGCTGTACATTGCATCATGATTATCCTGTCACATTTCAAGTGTCTAGTATTCTTTATCCTATCCATGCCAATGCATTACATGAATATGATAAAGAGGGACATCTGTAGACACTCAAAATTTTTCATTCCTGTTACTAACATTGCAGGAGGGCAAAATTGTCTTTCAGAGATAACCCTGGAGGATAAGACAGTTCCAGTTCCGAAAATGCCACCGGAGAAGCCTTTTCCATCTCGGAGATAACCCTGAGATAAAAAATCCTAGAAATAACACTGGGAGTTTCAATCTCAATCTCAGAGAGAACCCCAAGGAGTGCAATTGTAGTTCCGGAGATAACCCCGGAAAAGCTCGTTTCAACCCCCAGAAATCAGCTTCAACCTCGGAGATAACCCCGAGGCACTCAGTCCCAAACCTGGAGATAACCTCGCGAGGTTAGGTACACCTCAGAGACAACCCTGAGGACATCCAATATTTACAACAGCCCAATCTCAGAGATAACCCTGAGCAACGACTACTTTATTAGCCCAAACCAGAGATAACCCCGGTGAGGGGCAAAATCATCATTTTTCCACCTTAATCCCATGCGCGCCGTCTCAACACATTTCAACATACATTCTATACAAAAGTGTCCTAGAGGAATCAAATAGCTGCAATCCCGAGTGACTACTACACAAGATAGCACACCGGATGGAATTTGAAGCTTGAAGACTAAGGTCATGGTCCCATCTTCCTGACTTCTTACAACCTCTAATCCCATGTCATTTGTGTAGCTCTCGACAACAACACTCCAAAACAGGTCTTATACACCTTGATCGGATGCCCAGATTGAAGTTCTGAAAGTTCGAGCAGACATTACATTGCACGCGTGCATTTACTTCGATATGGATGGACTCGTGGATCTTGGGACACCCCGGGCAGCCGCAGGTGCATTTGTGTCTACCGCAGGTGCACCTGCATCTCCCTCCCTCTATAAATAGAGGGCTTGGGGTGGCCATTTTGTAAGAGAAAACATCAAGGAAGCCCTGTCCAATTTGCTCTCTACACATTATAAACTGAGTGCTTTCTCATTTTAAACACTTGTAAGCTCATATATTGCTATATTTTTATCAGTGGGAACCGAGTGTTCATCCAGTTAAAGCTATAGAAGTCTTCTTTGGTAGTCTACTGTAAGCCTCCTTACACCTTTCAAAGCCTTTTCTCCACATCTTGCACACACCGTTATTCACGTTGAGAGTCAAGTTGCGTGTGTATGCCCGGACTTCGGTTCGTGGCTTTTATTTCCTTATATATATATATATATATATATATATATATATATATATATTTATATATGGATTAACATTATCGAGTTATGCCTCGATTGAGCCTGGACTCACGTCCGGAGTGTTTATTGCTTTTTTTATATATATACTTATATATAAACTGTGGTCGAACTCTGTTCGATGAGCCTAGATTTATATCCGAAGTGTTTATCGATTATATATATATATATATATATATATATATATATATATATAAGCTGTTGTTAATAGACTACATTCAGATGAGCCCGAATTTTATATCCGGGCGTTTACTTACTTTTTATATATATAAATACTTATATATATATATATTATACCCATCAAACTCATTTTGATTGAGCTCGATATAATATCCTATGCGCTTACATTATATATATATATATATATATATATATATATATATATATATATATTACATTTATGTCGTAATGGAGTTTACTTCGTGGCCTTTTACTGTTTTATTTACATTTCGTCCCTCCTAGAGTTTACTTTGTGGCGGTTGATCGCTTTTGTAACGATCTGGAATTTCAAATTGTAATTTTAAATATTTATTAAATATAAATATTTATTTGATGTAAATTATTGAAATTGATAAAATAAATATTTTATTGATGTGATGGTTGTTAGTAAATAATTATGAATCTAAATTTATTAGATAATGTTCTAAATTAAATTAATTTATAATTTAGAGAGTGTAATATAACATGAGAGGTTATATTATTGTGTTGATTTAATAATTTAAATGATATATTAAATTATTAAATAAAATTATAATGAAATTATAATTTTATTTTATTTGTTTAAATGATATATTTAGTTAAAATATAGTATGTGATTAATTTAATTGGTTAATGTTGGATATGGAGATCCAAATAAATAAGATGTAATTATAAATTATAAACTAAAGTGTTTATTAAAATAAATTAAAAAGGGTTTACTTTAGTTTTGGCCAAACACGGCTTAAATATATCAAGTCTTTAAAATTTAAAGGGTTTTGCCAAACAAAGCCTATGGCTTTTGGATTATTTTTGATTTTTGAATTTAAATAATATAAATAAAATAATAAATATAATATATTTATAATATATACGTTTATTTTAGTAACTGATATAGTTATTAAGGCCATATCAGTTTTGTTTTGTTTACGGATACTTGTTTGTTTCTCTAAGTCTGAGCCAAAGAGAGAGAGCGTAGGAATTGAGAGAGAGGCTGTGAGAGAATCTAGAGAGTACCTAAGAGTTTCAAGCAAATTCTAGTGATCTTAGCAAGAATTACACGCTAATTGAAGGTATTTTTACATAACCTTTGTATTATATATATATATATATATATATGTATATACATATATGAATTTACGACATAGTTTTGTTTATGTTCTGTGAAATCAAATTGATGAATTGTGGATATATACTTGGTGATTGTGATGATACGTGTTTATGATGCTAGAGTTTATGTTTAAAACAAGGAATTTCATGCTAATTTCGGATAACAGTAGGTAAATTATGACAATGTTTGTATTTCTCGTATGGCTTGTGTAAGTATTAATTTTGATGGTCAATTCATATGTTAACATGTAAATTGAGTCTTGTATATGTTAGTTCATTAAGAAAATAACATAACGTAATTTGAACGAAGCAATTTGGCCAAGTATAGAGATTATAGTGACGATTTTTGCAAGAGATGTCAAAAATGGAGTTTTTATATGAAAACATGAAATTTGAGAAATTAAACTAGTATAATTGTTGTTAAATTGTTCTATATTGATATATATGTGAGGAAACATGTTTGTAATAGTTCTATATCAATTGTTTGTGTTAAATTCATGGTTTAGAGGGTGAAATTCGTGTTTGTTGGGCTAAAGTCGATTTATTGTTCATGCCGCCGCTTTATCTCTAGCGTATTGCTGCATTGCATTGCTGCTGAGTGTTAAAAAAAAAATCTACAAGTTTCTGCTGCGGTCTAAGCTTGTGTATGGTGCACCTGCGCCATACCCTGTCCTGAGATAATTTGTTCTGTTGTTTCTGCAAACCTTGGAATACCTTACCACTTGGTCTAAGGTTATGTTAATGCGTCCAATAGGTAGTAACATGGTTAAAACAGAATCGTGTTAGGTTGTTAGTAGTTTCAAAGTTTGAAATGATTATAAGTTATGAACGTGTTATATTATAACTTAGTTTATACAATGAGTGTTTGATAAGTGTTATGATGTGTACACTTGGGAATTCTGAAATGTATATGGTAGCATAAGACTTGTGCTAAAATGATAAGTTTAGTTAGAAATGTACATGTTATGGTATGTTAGCATATCTAATAGGTGTTGTGGTTCTAAATCTATGTGTAGGGGAACGTGAGTTTAATATTATTTAAAGTATATTCAATAATTGATAGTCCCAGCTTAATATTATTCAAGCAAGGTTTATTGTCATTCAATACTTATGCTATGCAGTTGTTTCTAAGCATGAGTTCAAGATATAGTTAGTTCGCTTACACTTATTCATTGTTCCATATTATGTTATTATTGATCAACTGTTGTGTTATCAAACACTATTGATTCAACTAGTCTTCTAGTTGATGATTGTTGAACTTCAAATTACCCTTGAAAGCTTATCCAAAACAAACTTTCTTTGGTGCGTACTTGTACTCTAAATACTGAGATGAACAACCCTATTATTAGGGGATAATTTACGCTTAGCGTTGAAATGTTTGTGCACAATACATTGTACGAAGGGCTGATTCCCCTAAGTACGAGGAGTCCTTATAGTCTTATGACTGTTAAAGTTGTAGTTGAAATATTACTTGCAACTTTGGACATAATTCATGGTCTTATGACCCTCAGTTTTTATGCATTCCATATTTTGATTCCATTCTTTGGTTATCATTGATAGAGTATTATTCAGTTTTGATGAGCCTATTCATTGGAAGTTATTTCTTTCTTGTCGATTCATTGTTATATCTAGTGAGTAATTTTTTTGCTCACTCTTGCATAAATATTATTATTGCAGCTAAAGTTGAGAAGGTAGATGAGCCTTCAACTTGCAAAGGAAAGGGAAAAATGTACAAGTGATGAAGACTTGTAAAGTTTATTTATTGATTATGCTCATAGACTTTTAAATAATGATGTGATGTAATAATTATTTCTGCACTTGAATGATGTTTAAGGTTAGACAACCTGAGATTTTTTATTTTTTATTTTTTTTTTGGATTTAATAATGTAACCCTATTTAAAGGGAGGATTTATGGTTTAAATATTATTTTATTTGGGTAGATAGTATGAATGTATGGATAGTGAGCACCAAGTCTTTAGGGAATGAAATACTTAGATTTGGGGGTGTCACAAGTTGGTATCAAAGCTTTAGGTTATGAACCTTAGGTGGGGGTAAAGCCTTAGAAAGTAACCTTTGAAAATATAGTGGTGATAAACTCTTATCGAGTTTTAGGGAGGAAGTAATAAAACACTTATGTGCTTATATGATTACAACTTATGTGCTCGTGAGTGTCGAGTAGTGGTGCTTAGTAATTAAAAAACTTAAAATTTGTTGACAGGATGGCTAATGTAGGAGGATCCAGTCAGGCTAGGGAGGAAGGATCCCAGATGCCTAGAGAGGAGGAGCCTAGAGATATTAAGGTTATTTGGGAACAACTACTATCACGGGAAATAACTCTGTTGGTCATAGTAGTTGAGCAGGAGAGAATACCTGATGAGGATGATGAGATAGAGACGGACGAGGAGGACCCTGTTGAGCTGCCACAGTCGGATGAGGAGGACTAGGAGGAAGAACTTCCACTTAACTCGATAGCTGCCCGTATGTACGATGAAGTATATGACCGCAATCTGTTACTTCAAGATACCATCAAGGAGTTGCAAGAGATAATAGCTGAACAACAGACCTCGATGGCACAGAAGGACAACAAGATCCAGGATCGAGAGGAACGTCTGAACAATGTTGAAGAGAAGATGATCCAAATTGAAGGAGAAAATGAGCAACTGATAGAGAAGATTACAGAACTGGAGAATAAGCTTAAAGAGGAATCTACCAAGAGGGCAAGAGCCGAAGACGCGTATGGGGAAGTTTATCAATGAGCCAGGATGGCAGAGAGGGACGCACAAGCAAAGAGGATGTAGATGGAAGAGATGAATAATGTATTCAACACCGTGATCAATCGAGCTCAGGATCGGGTCATGGGTTATCTAATTCAGTTCGAGGCGCTGCCATCATAAATTTTGGATCGCCGAACAATGTTCCGTATTATGGAGGAAGAGCGTCGTAAGGCTACGCAGTATCTTAGTAGGACATTATAGGGAATGTACCTGATATGTGATTGATGACTAAATAAGATGTAAATCCCGGGTATGATATAACCAATGGGATGTGATGATGATGAAGTAATCCTGCAACTGTTATAGTTTAGGAAAGTAATGTAAATAGCAGTGATGTTATTGTTTTGATGTTTTTTTTTAAAAAAGAAAAAGATTATGAATGAATAAAAGTTATTATTTTGTTCAAAGTGTTATGTTTTAAGTGATAATCTTATATGGTGTGCAAATTAAGTAGTAATACTTAAAAGGTTGAATAGAATCTAATGGGTGTATTTTTAACAAAAAATGCCTCCAAGACGTAAACCACGACAGAGAACCACTGAGGAAACCAACAATAACAATGTGGAAGGTAACCCAGTTCACCAGCTAATAACAATACTGACAGGTGCTTTGCAGAATCAACCTCAACACCAAGGTACAACGTTTAAGGATTTCAAGGCGGTTGGACCACCTGAATTCCGTGGGTCCATGAATTCGGTTGAAGCACAGACCTGGATTATGGAGATAGAGAAGGTTTTCGATGTTGCTAGGGTAGGGGATAACCAAAAGACTGCTTTTACAACATTCATGTTGAAAGCAGAGGCTAGTTATTGGTGGCAAGCAAATAAAACCCGAGGAGGTCAAGAGATAATGACTTGGGAAAGGTTCAAGGTGATATTATTTGAGACCTATTTTTCAAAAAGTTCGAAGAGTCAGCTAGAAGTGCAGTTTTTAGAACTAAAGCAGAGAACGACATCGGTATCTTAGTATGCTGCAAGATTTAACGAGTTGGCGAGGTTTGCGCCATATCAAGTCAGCACAGACGAACGCAAGGCGAAGAGGTTTGAACAAGGACTGAAGCCCTAGTTATGCAATGAGGGTCTCCTGCTCCAAATGAAGACGTTCTGTGAGTAATGGAGAAGGCAATTCTCGTTGAAGGTGGGGGCGAGGCTGTAACTAAGTTCAACCTAGAGCAGAGGAAGAAGAAAAATGAAGGTGAAGCTAAAAATGGTGGAGGTAGTAACGGTGGAAATGGCAACAACAATTTGAAGAGGAAGTGGAATACAAATGTGGGAGCTGGAAATCAGCAAGGAAACCAACAAAAGAAGAAGTTTGAAGCATGTGCTACATGCGGGAAGTTTTACAAGGGTGTGTGCTTGATGGGGAAACGAGTATGCTTTAACTGTGGCCAGGAGGGTCACATCGCCCCAAATTGCAATCAACTTAAGAAGAACATTTACTTCACGTGCGGGTCTAAGGATCACTTTGCTCGTGAATGCCCTAAGAAGAGATTTGGTGAGGCAAATGGAAGCAAAGGAAATACTAGTGGAGGTGCGCTGGCTATTGCTGGACCAACATCAACAAATAAGCCCACAGCAAAAACCTTCAACACGACGATGCAAGACGCGGTGCAATCAAAAGATGTCGTGTCAGGTATTATCCCAATCAATGATATAAATGCATATGTATTATTTGATTTAGGTGCTATTTGCTCGTTTATATCTGATGAATTTGCTAAGAGATTAGAAATACCTAGTGAAGAGTTGAATTTCCCTTTAAGCATAGAAATTGTGAATAGGGAGGTAATTCCTGTTAGGTTCGTATACAAGAACTGTAGGGTGAATATAAAGGGGAATATTATGATAGTGGATTTAATCCCAATAAAACTTGGAGAGTTTGACGTGATATTGGGAATGAATTGGTTATTCAATTATGGAGCGATAATTGATTGCCAAAAGAAGTGTGCAAACCTTATGACTCCATCAAAGGTAGTTTTTTATGGTAGCAAATCGCCGAGACAAATGAGATGTCTGACGATTATGCAGGCCAAGAAATTATTGAGTCAAGGCTGTGTAGGATACTTAGCCTACATAGTCGATACTCAAAATGAGAAGGGTTTAAAATAAGAGGAAATACCAGTGGTTAAGGAATTCGTGGACGTGTTTCTGGAAGATTTGCCAGGACTTTCGCCTGACCGAGAGATCAAATTCGTGATCGACTTAGCGCCAGGAACCGCTCCAATATCGAAGGCCCTGTATAGAATGGCTCCGGTAGAGATGAAGGAATTGATGGTGCAACTGCAAGAACTGTTAGATAAGAAGTATATTCAGCCAAGTGTATCACCGTGAGGAGCACCGGTGTTATTCGTGAAGAAGAAGGATGGGTCAATGCATCTTTGCATTGATTATAGGGAATTAAATAAAGTCACTATTAAAAACAAATATCTATTGCCAAGAATAGATGACTAATTTGATCAATTGAAGGGTGCTAGATATTTCTCGAAAATAGATTTGAGAAGTGGGTATCACCAATTGAAAGTAAAGAAGGAGGATGTACCAAAGACGGCATTCCGAACTCGGTATGGACATTACAAATTTTTAGTGATGTCTTTTGGTTTGACAAACGCCCCTGCAGCGTTCATGGATTTGATGAACATGGTGTTTAAACCATTTTTAGACAAGTTTGTGGTGGTATTTATCGATGATATTCTGGTGTACTGTAAAACTCAAGAAGAATACGTGGAACACTTACGTCTGACGCTGGAGACGCTAAGAAAAGAAAAGTTATACGCGAAATTCTCTAAGTGTGAATTTTGGCTAGAACGTGTACAATTTCTTGGACATGTGATTGACAAGGATGAAATCTTAGTGGATCCATCAAAAGTTGAAGTCGTAATCAATTGGGAACAACCAAGAACACCTTCAGAGGTGATGAGTTTCTTGGGACTGGCAGGTTATTATAGACGATTTATCCAGGATTTTTCCATGATTGCCACTCCGTTAACAAATTTGACAAGGAAATCTGTAAAATTTATTTGGACGGAAAAATGTGCAAAAAGTTTTACGAAATTGAAGAAGAGGCTCATTGTGGCACCTGTGTTGTCATTACCAGATAATATAGGAAACTTTGTGGTGTAAAGTGATGCTTCACACAAGGGATTAGGTTGTGTCCTTATGTAAAATGGCAAGGTCATTGCGTATGCATCAAGGCAGTTGAAAGACTATGAGAAAGGGTATCCAACTCATGATTTAGAGTTGGTGGCAGTAGTGTTTGCTCTGAAAATATGGAGAAACTATCTCTATGGAGAGAAGTGTGAGATCTACACAGACCATAAAAGTCTGAAGTATATTTTCACACAGAAGGACATGAACATGCGTCGAAGGAGATGGATGGAACTGATAAAAGATTATGATTATGAGATCTTTTATCATCCGGGCAAAGCTAATGTGGTTGCGGATGCCTTGAGTAGGAAAGGCAGAGAAAAGTTGATGTTGTTAACAGATAAGGAGGAGCTCATTTTAGCAATGGCAAGATTAGAGTTGGAAATCAAATTTCCAAAAGAATTCGATGAAAAATTGTACCAGATGCAAGCTAGTCCAACTTTGTTGGACAAAGTGAAGAACGCTCAACTACAGGATGAAGAATGAAAGAAAATAAAGGAAAGTGTGGTCGAGGGTAAAGAAGTGAAGTACAAGGTCGATAATGAGGGAATGCTAAGATTCGAGGGACAAATTTTGGTTCCAGCAGTTCAGGATATTAAAGAAGAAATCTTAACGAAAGCGCATAACTCAAGATATTCGATTCATCCGGGAAGTACAAAGATATATCAAGATTTGGGCGACATTTTTGGTGGCCAAATATGAAAAGAGACGTTGCAGAATGCGTTGCAAAGTGCTTGACATGTCAGAAAGTGAAGGCCGAGCATCAAAGACCAAGCAGATTACTTCAACCGTTGTAAATACCGGAATTGAAGTGGGAACACATCATAATGGATTTTGTGGTAGGTCTTTCAATGACTCTGAAAGGATACAATGCAATATGTGTGATAGTGGATAGATTAACAAAATCTGCACACTTTTTGCCAATAACGATTAGATTTAATCTTGATCAGCTGGCGAAGCTATACGTTAAAGAGATCGTCTCAAGACATGGAGCTCCAGTGTCAATTTTATCAGACAGAGATCCGAGGTTCACATCAAATTTTTGGAAGAACCTTCAAGAATACATGGGAACACAATTGAAGATGAGTACGACATATCATCCGCAAACTGATGGGCAAAGCGAACGAACGATCCAGACACTTTAAGATATGCTTAGAGCGTGCATCATGGATTTTAAAGGAAATTGGGATGATCATCTACCGTTGGTGGAATTTGCGTACAACAACAGTTACCATGCAAGCATTGGTATGCCGCCATACGAGGTGTTATACGGCAGGAAGTTCAGAACTCCACTATGCTGGGATGAAGTTGGTGAACGTCAACTGTTAGGCCCATAACTGGTACAACAGACTGCTAAAGTTATCAAACTCATCAGAGCAAGATTGGTAGCTTCTCAAGATCGATATAAAAAGTATGCTGATCAACACAGGCAGAATCGTGAATTTGAAGCAGGAAATTTCGTGTTCCTGAAAGTTTCTCTTTGGAAGGGGAAAATTTATTTTGACAAGAAAGGAAAGCTCAGGCCAAGGTTTATTGGACCTTTCAAAATTCTGTGAAGAGTGGGAGAGGTAACTTATGAGGTAGCTTTACCTCCAGAATTAGAGCATGTGCACGATGTTTTTCATGTGTTGGTGTTGCGACCGTATAAACCTGATTATAAGCATGTGATCGAGTATGAACCCATTACAGTTCAGTAAAGATTTGTCTTATGAAGAGATTCCTATCCAGATAGTCGACAGGAAAGAATAAGTGCTCAGGAATAAAGTGATACCTTCTGTGAAGGTGATATGGAGGAACCACAATGTCGAAGAGGCTACGTGGGAACTCGAAGCTGAAATGATGAAGAATTACCCTGAGTTATTTGTTTAGTCCGTGTCTTCGATTCTGGGGATAGAATATTTGCAAGAAGGGAATAATGTAACGATTTGATTGTTTGAATTGTGTTTCTAGAGACAGAATCCTTGTAAGGAGGGAAGGATGTAACGATCCAGAATTTTAAATAGTAATTTTAAATATTTATTAAATATAAATATTTATTTGATGTACATTGTTGAAATTGATAAAATAAATATTTTATTGATGTGATGGTTGTTAGTAAATAATTATGAATCTAAATTTATTAGATAATGTTCTAAATTAAATGAATTTATAATTTAGAGAGTTAATAATATAACATGAGAGGTTATATTGTTGTTGTTTGATTTAATAATTTAAATGGTATATTAAATTATAAAATAAAATTATAATGAAATTATAATTTTGGTGTTATTTGCTTAAATGATATATTTAATTAAAATATAGTATGTGATTAATTTAATTGGTTAATGTTGGATATGGAGATCTAAATAAATAAGATGTAATTATAAATTATAAACTAAAGTGTTTATTAAAATAAATTAAAAAGGGTTTAATTTAGTTTTGGCCAAACAAGGCTTAAATATATCAAGTCTTTAAAATTTAAAGGGTTTTGCCAAACAAAGCCTATGGCTTTTGGATTATTTTTGATTTTTAAATTTAAATAATATAAATAAAATAATAAATATAATATATTTATAATATATACGTTTATTTTAGTAACTGATATAGTTATTAAGGCCATATCAGTTTTGTTTTGTTTACGCATACTTGTTTGTTTGTCTAAGTCTGAGCCAAAGAGAGAGAGAGCGTAGGAATTGATAGAGAAGCTATGAGAGAATCTAGAGAGAACCTAAGAGTTTCAAGCAAATTCCAGTGATCTTAGCAAGAATTACACGCTAATTGAAGGTATTTTTACATAACCTTTGTATTATATATATATATACATATATGAATTTACGACATAGTTTTGTTTATGTTCTGTGAAATCAAATTGATGAATTATGGATATATACTTGGTGATTGTGGTGATACATGTTTATGTTGCTAGAGTTTATGTTTAAAACAAGGAATTTCATGCTAATTTCGGATAACAGTAGGTAAATTATGATAGTGTTTGTATTTTTCATATGTCTTGTGTAAGTATCAATTTTGATGGTCAATTCGTATGTTAACATGTAAATTGAGTCTTGTATATGTTAGTTCATTAAGAAACGAGCATAACGTAATTTGAACGAAGCAATTTGGCCAAGTATAGAGATTACAATGATGATTTTTGCAAGAGAAGTCAAAAAAGGAGTTTTTATATGAAAACATGAAATTTGAGAAATTAAACTAGTATAATTGTTGTTAAATTGTTCTATATTGATATATATGCGAGGAAACATGTTTGTAATAGTTCTATATCAATTATTTGTGTTAAATTCACTGTTTGGTGGGTGAAATTCATGTTAGTTGGGCTAAAGTTGGCTCTTGTTCATGTCAAGCTTACGCCTCTTGCTATCATGCACCGCCGAATTGCTGCAAAGGTAAAATTACAAGAAATTGCTACAAGACAATTCTTGCCGATCCCAAAGCTTGTGTATGGGCGCAACCACTGCATATACCTCCTGCTCTCGAGACAGTTTGTTCTGTTGTTTCTGTAGACCTTGGAATACCTTACCACTTGGTCTAAGGTTATGTTAATGTGTCCAATAAGTAGTAACATGGTTAAAACATAATCATGTTAGGTGGTTAGTAATTTCAACGTTTCAAATGATTATAAGTTATGAACGTGTTATATTATAACATAGATTATACAATGTGTGTTAGATAAATGTTGTGATGTGTACACTTGGGAATTCTGAAATGTATATGGTAGCATAAGACTTGTGCTAAAATGATAAGTTTAGTTAGAAATGTACATGTTATGGTATGTTAGCATATCTAATAGGTGTTGTGGTTCTAAACCTATGTGTAGGTGAACGTGAGTTTAATATTATAGCTTACGTTCGAGGGAAGTTTCTAAACTTCTCTTTTTACATTGAGCAAGTTTTCTAACTCTACATTTACGTTAAGAAAGTTTCTAACTTTAAACTTTCATTAAGCGAACTCTTGTATTCCTAATCATTATTTGAGCAAGCTAGCTATGATTTTAACTTTATTCGAACAAGTTTGAATTCCAATATTTATTGATGTATTCTAACTTGTTTATTGTTAGACAAGTTTTTTTATTGTCATTCATGTATTATGAATGAAATTTTCTTGAATTCTAATTTCTAATGTTGAATTATCTTATCTCATTTACTTGACACAAGCTATTCTCATAATGAGCAAGCTTTATTTTCAACTTGCTATTATTTAAAGTATATTCAATAATTGATAGTCCTAGCTTAATATTATTCAAGCAAGGTTTATTGTCATTCAATACTTATGCTTTGCAGTTGTTTCTAAGCATGAGTTCAAGATATAGTTAGTTCGCTTACACTTATTCATTGTTCTATATTATGTTATTATTGATCAACTGTTGTGTTATCAAACACTATTAATTCAACTAGTCCTCTAGTTGATGATTTTTGAACTTCAAATTACCCTTGAAAGCTTATCCAAACCAAACTTTCTTTGGTGCGAACTTGTACTCAAAATACTGAGATGAACAAACCTATTATTAGGGGATAATTTACGCTTAGCATTGAAATGTTTGTGCACAATACATTGTACGAAGGGCTGATCCCCCTAAGTACGAGGAGTCCTTATAGTCTTATGACTGTTAAAGTTGAAGTTGAAAGATTACTTGCAACTGTGGACATAGTTCGTGGTCTTATGACCCTCAGTTTTTATGCATTCCATATTTTGATTCCATTCCTTGATTATCATTGATAGAGTACTATTCAGTTTTGATGAGCCTATTCATTGGAAGTTATTTCATTCTTGTTGATTCATTGCTATATCTAGTGAGCAATTGTTTTGCTCACTCTTGCATAAATATTATTATTGCAGCTAAAGTTGAGAAGGTAGATGAGCCTTCAACTAGCAAAAGAAAGGGAAAAATGTACAAGTGATGAAGACTTGTAAAGTTTATTTATTGATTATGCTCACAGACTTTTAAATAATGATGTGATGTAATAATTTATTTCTGCACTTGTAAGATGTTTAAGGTTAGACAACCTGGGATTTTTTATTTTTTATTTTTTTTGGATTTAATAATGTAACCCTATTTAAAGGGAGGATTTATGGTTTAAATATTATTTTATTTGGGTAGATAGTATGAATGTATAGATAGTGAGCACCAAGTCTTTAGGGAATGAAGTACCTAGATTTGGGGGTGTCACAACTTTTACTGCTTTATTTACATTTCATTTCGCCTGGATTTTACTTCATGGCGGTTGATCATATTTACTGCTTTATTTATATTTCTGGTCCCCCATGGATGTGCTTTATGGTGGTTGATCTTGTCTCTATATATATATTTACCGCTTTTATATATTTACATTATAGTCCCCCATGAAGTTCGCTTCGTGGTGGTTGACAGTTTGTATATATATATTTACAGCTTTTATATATATAATTTCTTAAAGCTTTCATACAAATTGCTACATCATGTGAGCCTAGGAATCATGTGATCACAAATTCAGTCTTCTGTATCTAGATTCGGTTCCCGTGATGGACATTTTCGACTGTGAACAACTTGTATATTATTCATGGTGTTGGAATTTCCTTAGACGGCTCCCATGCCCATAAGGAGTTCGGCACTGCTATATATCTTATTTTCTAGAAGATGCCTCGCATCTCGAAAATAAAAGCAATTAAGCTGAACACTTAATAAAAATGGAAGTATCAAAGACCTCAATTACTATTGAGCATAAGGGTTTGAAAAACCTCTTTTACAAAACATCACTGCTATATCTTGTTTAAAACTGAATTTTTACACAAATTCAAACCTTTTGTATATAGGTGCGAACGAGGTATAACACTACTTCCAAATAATTGCACATTGCCCCCCCCACATATTCATGTAACAGTTTAATTGAAAAGTGGCGGTCACCGTGGTAACACGGATGTTGGGGGGGGGGGGGGTGCCTAACACCTTCCTTCCACATAAGCAAGTTCCCGGACCCTAATGAATCTCGGTTTCACAGACCTGTTTAACAGTGTTACATCACGTGGTCAATGTGCAAACCTTTTCACGGTTGAGTTGATGCAACCATTTAAAAATACCAACTGACGACTCTTACAGTCCAATCGTCGGCATATAAATGTCGGACCTTTTCATAACTTATTTTTCTAAATAAATCTCACCTAACATGAGAACACCAAAACACAAGAACAGAAAAGGGACAGTAAAAATCCTGACGTCGACAACAGTATTGCAAAGTATCTCTGATTATTGATGCTTATATAAGAAGTCACTCAGTTTATTCAATTATTTCCACAGTAGTTGTTGCATAGTATCTCATATTATTGATTCAATTATTATCACAATATTATCTGCATAATATTTTATATTATTAAATTAATAATTGAGACGAAACCGTTATTCATATTATTATTTGTATTATTGACAATGTCTAGAAAGTTATGTATAGGAAAGGGGTTTGGTCATCTAATTGCGCGTCCATAAGGAGAAGTCCTTATCAGAAAGCCCCCTCTTTCCTGGGAATGATCTGCTTGTTAATATTGTGAGTTATAATATTAATGATGAATAAAGATCGTGTTGATTAAAGATAATAATAATAATTGATGGGTGGAAGATGTGACGCCCCCAAAATAGGTTCAATCCACCCAACCTATCCTGAGTCGCCAAATACATGGTACAGAAAGCAAACTACAACTTCAATAATACAATTGTCGTGCAAAATACGACAACACATACTGTGAGTTTAAATACAAATATTGTCTTCTAGAAAATATCAACACTCAAATAAGTCCTCATTATAATTATTCATACACTATTTTATAGAAATAGTGAGGACTGCTAAAACATCTTTCTAGAACCATCTCTCCATACCCCGACTCGATCCTGCTATGTTCTCACCTCCTGAGAAGAAAAATGGAACAAAAAGGAAAAGGGTGAGCTCAACTAGCCCAGTAAAGAATATTATGACTAAGATAATATACAACAAATTATCATTAGTCTTCAACAGGGAAAAATATGATAAAACATAATAGATAATAAGTTTTAGATCAAAATCATAATGAAATAAAGAATCCATTAGAAGAGTCAAGTAGAGAATGAGTTCTACTATCTTCTAAGATTTAAAAGTCCATCATCAATATTTTATCCGTAACAACAATTAATATACATCTTTAATCGAATATTCATCTTTGCACTACGTGCCAAAGATATTTATTTGTTTCACCAAATTGGTTATGTTCATCTCAACACTGCTCATCTTTGCACTACGCCAAAGATATTCATCGCTTAATCATTCATCTTTTGCACTACAGTGCCAAAGATATTCAATAATATCATCATTAAGGACCGAGGATGATGAAAAATATTTTAGAGAACGAATCTAGTGAGATGTAAGGACAAATATTAGGGATTCGTTACGCTTTATCCAAGATCACTAATACTTCATAATAACCAATTTTGAAGCGAATTCAAAAATAAAGATCAAAATATGGATACAATCAAAGATAGTAACCATAATATACATCTTGACAAAAAGGAAAATTTCATTTTTCTATGAATAATAGTGTCGATACGTGAATAAGGTCAGATACGTGAATAGTAATCCCGACACAAAAGTTCCAAATTTGATTAAAAGTTCAAACCAATATATCTAAGATAATGATATTGAAGAAAGTAATATCATTTAAGAAGAAAATAACATCCCTTACCTCAAAGAAACAAAGATTTCTAATGAAAGGCTCAAGTGATGTCGAATGAAACTTGTATCGAATAAAGAACTCTCAAACTATCTATATACTCACAAAATACGCTCGATATTATAGAGAGAGAAAGTGAGAAAGCTTATGTTTCTGGTGTGATTTTCAATTCTAACTTAGCCCTCTATTTATAGAAAAATGTTATTATGCCGAAGTAGACTTGACCTGCTACTTGATGGCTTTACCTGCTACTATTGCCACCTACCACATTTGAATTAGAATTTCAGCACATTTCTTCACCAACCATAGGTGGGGCCCACACATTCTAGAATTTTCCACCAAAATAATAAATTCCAAAACTTCAACAATTTCTGGACCAGTCACCTCTTAAAATTCATAACAGTTCATACGTTCATTTTTAACGGTTCAAAATTTGTGGACATATACTCAACTTATATATGTATAACATATTCAAAAATCACAATGATCCAACGGTCGGATTAAAAATTATAACTCACGCAATATATCGCAAGAACACTGATTTGATTTTTAATACTTCCATTCCGACAAAAATACTGATAAAACACCTCAACATTAATTCCTTTAATTATAACCACATAAAATAAATAAATCCATTATTTATATCCGCATCAAATAAATATTTCCTTATCATTTAAATCAATAATTAATTATTCATAAATAATATTACAGAATCACAATTATGATAACCAGGCAGTTCCCAAGAAAGAGGGGGCTGTCCAATAAGGATTTCTCCGTACTGGCTCGCAATTAGGTGACCAAACCTCTCCTTGATAGAACTTTCTAGACATTGCCAATAATGCTATCTAATAATATTATCCAATAATATGAATTATTGATCCAATAATGGGAAATATTGTGCAGTGACAATTATTGAAATAACAATAATATAAACTATCAATGCAGCAATTATTGAATCAATAAAATAAAATATTGAACAGTAATTACTGTAATAATTATTGAGTAGTGCCTTATTACGTACGAATAAATAATTCAACAATAATGTGCAATACCATGTGCTACAAAGGCAACCACGCCAGACATCAGATTTTAACCATCTAATATTCCAACAGTGTTAATGGTAACAACTACACCGTTATTTATAAAAACTCAAACATGTCGTTTTCTTCATCCGACAGTTATTCCATTATGGGGCCCACAAATGACTGCGCCGTCATATGGATATTCCCAACAAAAAGAATTTTCCACGACCAAACGAATATTCCCCGACAGAAATGAATATTTTACAACCACTTGCTCATTTTGTAAAATTTGCACATTTTACCCATAACCAAAACATTATATCAAATTAACTCCTTATTATTTCAAGATAATGAATAGAGAAAATTCAATTTTATTTATAAAAAGCTGGGGTCTTACAGAAGATGTTTGTTAAATTATCCTTTTAAATTGGTATTTGTTCTATTCAATTTTGGAAACGTGCAAATTAATTTGCAAAAATGGGGTGTCCCTCAATTACCTTCCGTCAAGGTAATCTAATTTTTTTGCAGGATGGACCTTATTGGCTAAATTATCTATTAATGTAGTACTTTTCACTGACTTATGAATGAGGGTGCTCCCTCATTGGTCCATATCTCCCAAATTCCAATTACCTTCACAAGAGGGTACTCCCTTATTGGTTGTCTCAAATATATGCTGATGAATTGCGCCCCTGATTTTTTTTCCTATGCAGTCCATGATTATTTTGTTAAATAGTATCCTGCCATTCTCCTATAAATAGGATGCTTAGTTTAGAAATGAAAATCACACCAGAATCAGAGAATTCTTCTTCTATAATATTAAGCGTATTTCTTTTGAGTTTAAGATACTTTGAGTGTAGAAAATAGTACAAGTTTTCTTCAAGAATATCTCCACTATACCAGTCGAAATTACTCTCCTACTAAGGTAAGATATATTATTTTTGTTCAATATTCGTAAGAAATAATATTTTCTTTCATACTCTGTAGTATGTAAGTAATATTATTTCATTTCATATTCCTAATTTTACACTTAATTTGATAAGTATTGCTTCTATACACCTTGAAATTAGTAGAATATCCTTGAAATTTGTGCTTCATCTAGTATCATTTCACATAAATATTTTTCTGAATATTCTTGTTAAATTTTAATCTTTTCATGCTGGGGTACTATTCACAAGGTACTATTCATGAAGTACTATTCACGGGGTTCTATTCACTCAGGGTACTATTCACGACAAAAATTAATTTATTTTCTGTCCAAATTATTTTTGATACATTTATTGAATTTTACTCCACAAAGCAGTTATCATGTTGATAATTTGGACATTCCTAAATTCTGGATAAATTAAAAATCTTTAATATTTATCCTTGATCTCGTTTGATTGATTTTTATATCATTGTCATCATCCTTATGCTTAAATTGTGATGAAAGTCATATTTGATCCGTAGTGCATAGATGGACTATTGATTGGTATGATTATGACCAAGAATTATTAATCGGTATAATCATGACCTGTAATGTTATACATGATGTGGTAAAAGTCCTCATTGGCCCGTACTACATTGATGAACAGTTGTTTGGCATAATCATGACCACTGGTGATAATAACGAATATCCTTGGCCCGTAGTGCATGGATAATTCGTGGATGTGATACTAACGAATATCCTTGGCCTGTAGTGCATGGATAATTTGGTGATGTGGATTATTTATTGAGATGTGTTACAGAGATAAAATATCGATGATGAACTTTTAAATCATAAAAGATAGTAGACATCATGCTCTACTTGACTCTTCTAATGGATAGTTTGTTCTGCTGCAATTAAACTTGATGTCTATTATATTCTATCAGTTTTACACTGTTGAAGGCTAATGATAATTTATTCTACATTATTTTAGTCATAATATTCTTTACTGGGCTAGTTGAGCTCACCCTTTTCTTTCATTGTTCTCTTCAGGAAATGAGAATATAGCTGGGACTAGTCGGGGAATGGAGTGATGGTCCAAGATGGTGGCTATAGTAGTTCTCACTATTCTATGAAATAGTGTGATAATAATTATAATGAAGACTTCATTTGAGTTTGGATATTGTCTACGAGACAATATTTGTGTTAAAACTCTCAGCTTATGTTTGTCGTATTATGTAAATTAAGCTTGTATTTGAATTATGTACCATGTATTTGACGACTCAGAATGGGTTGTGTATACCTATTTTGGGGGCGTCGTACATATGCTCATGTTGCTAGAATTGAATATATTCGTATGCTATTAGCATTTGCATGTTATAAAAATTTTAAAATATTTCAAATGGATGTCAAATCTTCTTTCTTAAATGGTGTTATAAAAGAGGAAGTTTATGTTAAACAACCTCCTGACTTTGAAAATTTTAGTCATCCTGAATATGTTTATAAATTACATAAAGCTTTATATGGATTAAAATAGGCCCCTAGAGCATGGTATGGAAGACTGAGTAAATTTTTGCTAAATAATGGTTTTAAACGGGGAACTGTTGATACTACTTTAATTACTAAAAATAAAAATGGTGATATTCTTTTAATTCAAATATATGTTGATGATATTATTTTTGGTTCTACTAACATTACTATGTGCAATGATTTTTCTGAAAGTATGAGTAAAGAATTTGAAATGAGTATGATGGGAGAATTAAACTTCTACCTCGGACTGCAGATCAAACAAAGAGAAAAAGGTATTCATATATCTTAATCTAAATATTGTAAAGAAATGATCAAGAAATTTGGATTAGAATCTGCAAAACCTCTTAATACTCCTATGTCAACTACTGATAAATTAACTGCTTATAAAAATGGAAAAACTATTGACTCAAAGAAATACAGAGGAATGATCAAAAGTTTACTATACATAACTATTAGTAGACCTGACATTATGTTTAGTGTTTGTAAATGTGCCAAGTTTTAAGCTAATCCTAAAGAATCTCACCTGATCGCAGTGAAAATGATTTTTTGGTATCTTAAATGAACAACTGAATTAGGCCTATGGTATCCTAAGCATCAACCATTTAATCTCGTGTGTTTTTAAGATTCTGACTATGCAGGTCATCATGTCAATCAAAAAATTACCAGTGGCACTTGTCAGTTTCTAGGAGGATGTTTAGTTTCTTGGTTCTCTAAGAAATAAAACTCGGTATCTATTTCAACCACCGAAGCTGAATACATTACTGCTGCACGTTGTTGTGCACAAATACTATGGATGAAACAGACCCTTGCTGACTATAACTTGAAATTTGACTGTGTGTCAATTCTATGTGATAATACAAGCACTATAAATCTTAGTAAAAATACTGTTTTGCATGCTAGGTCAAAGCGTATAGACATTCGACATCATTTTTACGTGATCATGTTAATAACAAAAATTTTAAACTAGAATACATTGACACTGAATGAAATATAGCTGATATATTCACTAAACAACTAAGTTCAGAAAGATTTTGCAAATTACGAATTGAATTAGGCATGTTAGATATTTTCTCTTAATTTTTTTAACTCATTTTATATATTTATTAACTCTTAATTATGTTATATATTATTTCTATATATTTATATGGTAATATTATATTTATAAAACAAAACATTAATATATTTTTATCTAATAATATTTATTTTACTCATTTTTTATTATTAGTAAATAATGTTTAACATTTTATCCTTTTTAGCTTATATATACACATATATCAAGGATTAAATCAGAACTATTCATTCAAGTGCAAATCTAATGGCTATCTGGCTCCATCCGCGCTTTTTAGAATGAACTAATCAGATTCAATCATCAAGGAACACACGGATCACCACTTGAACTGCTCGATCAAAATTGAGACTTCATCTCGGCCATTGGATCATTTTTCCCTAAAGAAGTACAACTGTTCACATCTCAGATTAAATCCTAGCATTTGATCTCAATCCAGGCCAGCTCTCCATCGTTGGATCAACAAGGTTAGTCAAACTATATATATAAAATTTTATTTTTTTATTCATTTTCTCATTCTTCCTTCTCTCTCTTCTCTTACGCCTCTGGTTCTCTCTCCTCTCTCTCACCTTCACCGATCTCTGATTCTCTCTGTTTCTGGTCTCTATCTCTTCTCTTCTCTATCAAATCATGATTTCTCTAGTTCTCAATATCTCAATACTCTTTACAAATTTTGTTTTAATGTGGTTTATTAATCTGATTAATCGAGTAAACTTAAATTTCTCAAAACTTTTTAGGGTTTCAATCGAAAAACGATGAAAATCGTTTCTCTTGATTTTACTTTCTCGAATCCATTATATTTTCTTGTAATTATTTTTAATAATCTTCATTTCGTTTGCAGATTTATTTTTGAAAACAAAACCCTAATTTCTTCTGTTAATATCCATAATTTCCCTTATATACTTTCATTTACTGTGATTCAAAATCACCAATTTCCATGTGTTTAAACATTCACCGGTTTATCTTTTGAAAAATCACTCTCTAAAATCTCTTTTTGAGCAACCCGTTCACATCTCAAACCTGTTATGTTCATAAATATTTCAGATATGTGCAATTTATGTTTTAGGGTTTTGATTTTTGACAAAAAGACGATCTCTATTTTTCAAAATCACCTATTTGATCTGTGATTGATATTCACTGCTTCATTGATTTGAAAACCCCAATTTTTGACTATAGTTTTTTAACACCCTAGAATCTTAACAGTTTCTTTTGTACTTTGACCTAATCTCTCTGATAAACCAATTTTGGTTTTTAAAAACCCTAAATCCATTTCATATTGTTCAAAATCTGTATTTTTAATCTAATTCATATTATTATTTCAAAATGGTATATATATATATATAAACTCCTTTATATCCTTACACACACACAGACACACACACACACACACACATATATATATATATATATATATATACATATATATATATATTATACATATCCATTTTTTAAAATAGCTATATATATACACACCTATTCGTATTGTATTTATATACTGTTGCTTGAACGAATGTGGTTCTCTCTGAGAAACTGTTGTGCATGTCACCCGGTTATATTTGAACACCTTGCGATACTGTATCCTTGATACAATACACTGGTATCACTTTTGCTTAACAATGCTCACTACTCAGGTAAAACTTGTTTATATTTTTTGTTATCTATCTCTCATTGTATAAACACTGTGTGAATATTGATGTCCACTTGCTTTATATTTTTTTTTACTATATATTGTATGGGTACTGATGTCCACTAGATTTATTTATTGAACTGCTGATGACCTATTGACTGTGTAGACTAGGTAGTAGAGCTGCTTGTGCCACTGATGGTCAGGCGTCGTTTTTTTGCTTGGCCTTTAACGTAGTTTTTCTTCACGGCTAACGCCCTCTCCCACAATTCTTGATCAATCGACGGACGCGGGGTGCCTTCAGGATAGCACTCATTCATTAAGCTCTTATAAGTGTTATGTCAAAAGGTTAACAATTAAATAGTTAAAAATAAATAAAAAATGCTAAAAAAGGTCGTCACAATTTATAAACAACATATTAGTATAAAGTTAACTTATTACCGCTATTTGAATAACCTCAGGCAGACCATCGCGGGTGGCCACATAAATATCCAACCAATTGATAGGTTCACCTTGAGACTGAGACTCCTACAGTTCATGTTCTCATATTAATATGTAAACATATGATATTGTGCTACAAAACATGACTGTAAACATAAAAACAAATAACTAAGCCAATAAGCTTGCTATACATATGTACCACGGCAAAGAATATGTCATAGCCAGATATACCGCCGCCCGATACGCGCCTTTTTGCCTTTTCACCTTCGGATACACACGAGGATCTGCTCAAGTGGCGCTCTTCGCCTTCGACCTCAGCTCTCACTTCTCCATCGGGTCACACATCTGCACCCATATGGGTTGTGCGCACCACCAGAGGCTATGGTCATGCATATAATGTTCGCCCTGTCCTGGATGGTCAATCTCTACATTATGCAGGGCTTTCTGTCATTCCTTGTTCAGATTATCTTTAGTTCAGATGACGCATTTCTGCCAGAACAGTGTTTGAATAATTGATGCTTGCACGTCATCCCATCTATACCTTTTTGACAAATAAAATAACAATAATAATATTAAAACTGTGATATTACCATAATCCAACATTACTAAACAATATTATTTGATTAACTATATATTATTTATCAGAGTTGTGAGACCCCAAATTTTATGAATAAAGATTTAAATTTCTCGAAATATTTTTTTGAATATTATGGAGTGAACTTGATATAATATTATAGTTGTGGGTAATATTAATAAATTTTGCAAAGTATGCAAGTTGTTATATAATATTTGATTGGTCGAGGAATATTCGTTTTAACAGGGAATATTCGTACGACGACACAATTATTGGGGGACCCCACAATGGAATTATTGTCAGATTGAGAAAACGACAAAAATATTTTATGAAAATAACGACAAAAGTTTACCGTTAACTGTTGAAACACCCTGTGTTAAAAGTACAGGAATACGCGTGGTTGTATAAGTAGCACACCAGATTGATTATTGATGCTTACGTGAGAAGTCACTCGCTTTTGTTCAATTATTGCTACAAAGAATTGTTGCATAAGATCTCACGTTATTTAATTCAATTATTGTCGATATTTTATATATTATTAAATCAATAATTGAGATGACAGTTATTATTATTATTATTATTTGCAATATTAACGATGTATAGAAGTTCTCGCCAGGAGAGGTTTGGTCACCTAATCATACCGCCAATAGGAGAAATCCTTATTGAAAGCCCTCTTTCTCGGGAACGACATGGTCGATTAATATTGTGAATTATAATAATGATGGTAAATGTTGTTAAATATAATTGAGGTATCTTTTATGAAGTCACTAAGTTTATATATGTATATTATATATATAAATTTTGTTTTATTAGTATTATTAATATAATAAAATAGAAAAGCTTTTTATATAAAATAGAATACTTTTATAAAGTTATTTGTTTTATTAGACTATAAATAGAATATATTATATTCTATTATGCTTAGTGTTTTGCATAGTAAAATCTTTTTATATAAAATGTAATACTTTTATAAAGTTATTTGTTTTATTAGACTATAAATAGAATATATAATATTCTATTATGCATAGTGTTTGCATAGTAAAATCTTTTTATATAAAATGTAATACTTTTATAAAGTTATTCGTTTTATTAGATTATAAATAGAATATATTATATTTTATTTAAAAGATTTTGTTTTATTAGAATATTTTATTAATAATTTATAGTAAATCAATACGGACCGTCTGCTTAAAAGTAAATCAATCTGGACCGTTCATGAATTAGTTACTATTCAGTCCATTCTCCTATAAATAGAAGTTTATTCCTTCATTATTTCTAATGAATTCACTGAAACTTTAGAGAGAGAAATTATAGAGAGAAAGAAGAAAAGTATTCTGCTACTTCACTACTCCTATATCAAGTTTCTTCTAAGGTGAGGGATATTATTTGTTGTACTCGTAAGGTGTATTATTTCTTTCGTATTTATGAAGAGAGCTTCTGTTATTCCATTCTTTATTATTATGTTGGAATAACTCGTCTACGCCAAGAATACCACATACATTGTAAAATTCTTCAGTTATTCCATTCTTTATTATTATGTTGGAATAACATGTCTATGCGAAGTACCGCATACATGGTGAAATTCTTCTATTTTTCCATTCATTATTATTCGTTGAATATCCCGCTTGCATGTATGTATTACGCCTCGACCGGTTCCATTATTTATTATTCTGTTGAATAACCTCGTCTGCATGCGGCCTATCGCATTTACGGTGATTTTTTTTGTTATTCCATTCTTAATTATTCTCGCTGAATATCCCGCTTGCAAGGCTTTACGCCGACCGGTTCCTTTATTTATTATTTTGTTAGAATAACTCGTTCTGAATATGCATGCGGCTCATCGCATGCATGGTGATTTCATTGTTATTCCATTCCTTATTAATTTGTTGGAATATCCTCGCTTGGCGTGACATATTTCCTAACTTGGTTCCATTATTTATTATTCTCATTGAATAACTCGCCATGTGGATTACCACACGCACGGTGAATGATCCTTCGATTCATTCCTTATTAAATTGTAAAAATGATCTGTTTACGTGGATTACCGCATGGCGGGTTAAAATCCATTTGAAGTTTCATATATACTATTATACTTAGTTGGTTATTGTTTTGGATTCTATACTCCATGAAATTAGTATAATATCCTTGATATTTGCGCTTCATCCAGTATCTTTTCATGGAAATATTCTTCTCAAAGATTCTTGAATTTTACCCCACAAAGCAAAGATCATGTCGACAATTTGACGTTATTGGTTCCCGGATAAATTAATTCTTGAACTTGTTTTATTGAATTCTTATATCATTGTCATCATCCTCATGTTTATATTATGTTGAAAGTCATCTGTGGCCAGTAGTGCATAGATGGACTTGGTATGATTATGACCAGGGATTAGTCAGTATAATCATGACCATAATGTTACAAATGATGTGGTAAAAGTCCTCATTGGCCCGTAGTGCATCGATGGAGAGTTGTTGGCATGATCATGACAATCGATGAATACACGAATATCCTTGGCGCCGTAGTGTATGGATAATTTGTGGTCGTGATACTAATGATTATCCTCGTCAGAAAAGTGGATGATGTGGATTATTTATTGTCGAGTCTCAAATGATAAAAGTGATGAAAAATATTTTTAAATCATAAAAGATAGTGGATTTTATTCTCTACTTGACTTTTTAATGTATTGCTTGTTCACCGCAGCTTAAACTTGATGTTTGTTATATTGTATCGCTTAACATCATTAAAGGCTAACGATAATTTATTCTCGCATTATCTTAGTCATAATATTTCTTCTCAATAGTTGAGCTCACCCTTTTGCTTTCATTCTTCTCTTCGTGAAATGAGAACGAAGCAGGACTAGCTCTGGGAACCAGAGTGACGGTCCGTAGGATAAGATTAGTAGTTCTCACTATTCTATGAAATAGTGTGTTAATAAATGTATTGAGGACTTATTTTGAGTTTGAATATTGCCTAGAAGACAATATTTGTATTAAAACTCATAGCTTCATGTTGTATATTTAAGATCAGATTTTGTATTCTGTACTCATGTATTTGGCGACTCGTAATAGGTGATGTATACCTATTTTGGGGGCATCACAGCTTGGTATCAAAGCTTAGGGATATGATTCCTGGTTGAGATGTGAGACAAGAACTAGGAGGGGAGAGACGGGGAATTCCTTCTCTAATATGACCTACCTAAGTTTATTTGGTATTTAATTGGTCGGTCAGAGTATAGGGATAATATGTGATATGTTAATTAACCCTTGTTTTGTGACAGTGTTTGAAAATGGCATCTAAAAATGTTGAGATAAGGAATGGAGGAAAATAACATGACCGTATCGCTGTACGAGGCTAAGTTTGCAGAGTTATCCCGATTTGCATCCCATTTGTTCGATAATGAGGAGCGAATGACGTGAATGTTTCTAAGAGGTTTGAAACTCGATATACGTCAATACCTCATTTCTCATAAACTTTGTTTATATTCAGAAGCTGTGAATAGGGCTCAGTTATTGAAGCACGATAATGAGTTAGCACAACCAAAAGGTAACGACCAACAACACGATAATAATCATACCGGTGGCAACGACCATCGGAACAATGATAACCATTGTGGGGAAAATTATCATGCCAAGAATGGTAACCACTTCGGTGGTAATCATGGCCAAGATAATAGAAGTGGAAATTTCAAGAAGAGAAGGTCATTTAGCTCGATTTTATCGTATATAGGAAGTCAAGTCCAAATGGGACTATGGGCACCAAAGGCGATACTGCATAAAACAAAGTCGGTGGTTTTAGGAAGAGCGTTTTTCGTGACTTCTCAAAAAGTGAGTAACCCGAACGAAGTTAGCACGGGTTAGTTAATTATAAATTTTTGTGAAGTCTATACCTTATTAGATACCAATTCTACCCATTCTTCTATCTCTCTTGCTTGCGTTCAACGTTTAAATTTGACTCCGGAGAAATTAGACTTTGACTTATCTGTTGAAACTCCATTTGGAGAAACCTTCATTACATCCACTATTTATAAATCTTGTTTGATTCATATCAATACCCTCACGTTACCTGTCGATCTTATCTCTTTGAAAATACTTGCCCTTGATGTGATTTGAGGAATCGATTAGTTAACTACTCATCATGCTAAAATTGATTATTTTCGTAAGGTTGTTAGCTTTTATATTCCTAACCAACCTGTTATACGAATTCAAGCAACCAAACCACTAAAGTCAATAATTGTCATATCGTTATAAGTAAAGAGCCCCGAATCTTTCGCTGGAGACTTCTCAGTGGAATGCACCTAAGCCGCACTTTTCATAGGGGACGCCGTGAATACCTTATGGTAAGTTGATAGTATCAATGTGACGTGCTATCCAAGTCTTGGATGAGGGTCACAGCTTTTGAATGATATTTCTATCGTTAATAAATTTCTTAACGATTCTTCAAGACTTCTTCGCCTACCCTGTAGCGCGTGAAATCGAATTTTGTATCGAATTCCTAGACAAAACCCATTTCTAAAACCCTCAAGTATTTCTTCACCCAAAACGAACGATAATGCGCGCCAAAGACGTTGGCTCGAGCTGTTGAAGATTACGATCATACCATTCAATATCATTGTGGAAGAGAGAATGTGGTAGCTGATGTGTTGAGTAGAAGATCGTATGCGTTTGCGAGTGCAATGTTGTTAACACAAAGACTCATTTCGTTTAACTTACAGATGATGAAGATAGAGTTAAAGACTCTAGAGACCCACGTGAAGATAGCGAATATACGAGTAGAATCGACTTTAATCGATAAAGTTTAAGCCGCTCAAGCTACACACCCGAATCTGATGGATGTGAAGAAGAAGGTTCAAGAAGGCGTTATCTCAACCCTAGATTTAATTAGCCTATTTGAAATTCTCGATCAAGTAGGAACTATGGACTATAGACTCGTTTTACCGCCAAGTATGTCGCGTGTTCATAACATTTTTTCACGTATTGATGTTACGTAAATATGTGGACGACTCGAACCACATTATTAAGTTAGAACTAGACGATATAGCAGAAGATTTAACGTATGAGAAGATACGTGTTAAAATCTTGGATAAGAAGGATTATATTCGACACTCAAAGGTTATACCTCAAGAGTTAGAATCTGAAATGAAGTCAAGGTATCCTCATCATACCAGGTATGTACGTAAATTTTGAGGGCAAAATTCCATAAGGAGGGGAGATTGTGAGACCCCAAATTTTATGAATAAGGATTTAAATTTCTCAAAATATTTTTTTGAATATTATGTAGTGAACTTGATATAATGTTATAGTTGTGGATAATATTTAAAAATTTTGCAAAGTACGCAAGTTGTTATATAATATTCAATTGGTCGGAGAATATTCATTTTAACAGGTAATATTCATACGACGACACAATCATTGGTGGACCCCACAATGGAATTATTGTCGGATTGAGAAAACGACAAAAATATTTTATGAAAATAACGGCGGAAGTTTACCGTTAACTGTTGAAACACCCAAAGGTTAAAAGTACAGAATACGCGGTGGTTGCATAAGAGCACACCAGATTGATTATCGATGCTTACGTGAGAAGTCACCAGCTTTTGTTCAATTATTGCTACAAATAATTGTTGTGATAAGATCTCATGTTATTTGATTCAATTATTGTTTATATTTTATATATTATTAAATTAATAATTGAGATGACAGAAGTTATTAATATTATTATTTACAATATTAACGATGTTCAGAAGTTCGACAAGGAGAGGTTTGGTCACCTAATCAGCGCCAATAGGAGAAATCTTTATCGAAAGCCCCTCTTTCCTGGGGAACGACCGGGTCGATTATTATTGTGAATTATCATAATGATGATAAATGTTGTTAAATATATTGAGGTGTCTTTTTATGAAGTCACGAAAAGTTTATATATATATATATATATATAAATTTTGTTTTATTAGTATTATTAATATAATAAAATAAAAAAGCTTTTATATAAAAAAATGTAATACTTTTATAAAGTTATTTATTTTATTAGACTATAAATAGAATATATTATATTCTATTATGCATAGTAGTGTTTGCATAGTAAAATCTTTTTTTTATATAAAATGTAATACTTTTATAAAGTTATTTGTTTTATTAGACTATAAATAGAATATATAATATTCTATTATGCATAGTGTTTGCATAAGTACATGCATAGTGTTTCAGATAGTAAAATCTTTTTATATAAAATGTAATACTTTTATAAAGTTATTCATTTTATTAGATTATAAATAAAATATATTATATTTTATTTAAAAGATTTTGTTTTATTAGAATATTTTATTAATAATGTATAGTAAATCAATATGGACCGTCTGCTTAAAAGTAAATCAATCTGACCGCTTCATGAATTAGTTACTATTCAATCCATTCTCCTATAAATAGAAGCTTATTCCTTCATTATTTCTTACTTAATTCACCAAACTTTAGAGAGAGAAACTATAGAGAGAACTAAGAAGAAAGAAGAAAAGTATTCTGCTACTTCACTACTCCTATATCAAGTTTCTTCTAAGGTGAGGGATATTATTTGTTGTACTCGTAAGGGGTATTATTTCTTTCGTATTCATGAAGAGAGCTTCTGTTATTTCATTCTTTATTATTATGTTGGAATAACCTGTCTATGCGAAGTACCGCATACATGGTGAAATTCTTCTATTTTTCCATTTATTATTATTCTATTGGAATATCCTGTCGGTGTGTATTACGCCTGACCTGGTTCCATTATTTATTATTCTGTTGGAATAACCTGTCTGTGTGGTCTATCGCATGCATGGTGATTTTTGTTATTATTCCATTTTTTAATTATTCTCATTGAATATCCCGCTTGTGTGTTATTACGCCTTACCGTTCCTTTATTTATTATTTTGTTGAATAACTCGTCTGTACGATTTATCGCATTTACGGTGATTTCTTTGTTATTCCATTATTTATTATTCTCATTGAATATCCTCGCTTGCATCGCATGGTACATACCTAACTTGGTGCCATTATTTATTATTCTGTTGGAATAACCTGTCTAAGTGGATTACCACATGCATGGTGAATGATCCTTCGTATTCATTCCTTATTAAATTGTAAAAATGATCTGTTTACGTGGATTACCGCATGACGGGTTAAAATCCATTTGAAGTTTCATATATTCTATTATACTTAGTTGGTTAATGTTTTGGATTCTATACTTCATGAAATTAGTGGAATATCCTTGATATTTGCGCTTCATCCAGTATCTTTTCATGGAAATATTCTTCTAAGCATTCTTGAGTTTTACCCCACAAAGCAGTATCATGTTGACAATTTGGACATTATTGGTTCCTAGATAAATTAATTCTTGAACTTGTTTTATTGAATTCTTATATCATTGTCATCATCCTCATGTTTATATTATGTTGAAAGTCATCTTTGGCTTGTAGTGCATAGATGGACTTGGTATGATTATGACCAGGGATTATTCAGTATAATCATGACCGTAATGTTACAAATGATGTGGTAAAAGTCCTCATTGGCCCGTAGTGCATTGATGGAGAGTTGTTGACATGATCACGACCATCGATGAATACACGAATATCCTCGCCCGTAGTGTGTATGGATAATTTGTGGTCGTGATACTAATGATTATCCTCGTCAGAAAAGTGGGATGATGTGGATTATTTATTGCTAAGTCTCAAATGATAAAAATGATGAAAAATCTTTTTAAATCATAAAAGATAGTAGATTTTATTCTCTACTTGACTCTTTTAATGGATTGCTTGTTCCGCTGTAGTTAAACTTGATGTTTGTTATATTGTATCAGATTACAACTGTTAAAGGCTAACGATAATTTATTCTGCATTATCTTAGTCATAATATTTCTTACTGGGCTAGTTGAGCTCAACCTTTTGCTTTCATTCTTCTCTTCAGGAAATGAGAACGTAGCAGGGACTAGTCGGGGAACGGAGTGATGGTCCAGAGGATAACATTAGTAGTCCTCACTATTTTATGAAATAGTGTGTTAATAAATGTATTGAGGACTTATTTTGAGTTTTAATACTGTCTGGAAGATAATATTTGTATTAAAACTCACAGCTCATGTTGTATATTTAAGATTGTATTTGTATTCTGTACCATGTATTTGGCGACTCAGAATATGTGATGTATACCTATTTTGGGGGCGTCACAAGATTGATAAAAAATATACCTAAAATTTAGCCCAAACTGCATCCTTATGGGCGAGAGGTGTGCTCGCCCACGTAATCACTGGGGGAGGCCAGTTCTGTAAGCATAATTGTGAATTGCACTTCATAATTTTACTATCTTGAAAATCACTACAATATACAACAATTTACATTAAAGATAAGTAATTTTATTATAATATGAAAAATAATTTACATTAGTATATATCTATAACAATGGAAATATAAAATGGTTATATATACACGATGTTTAACTTATGTGCTTTCTGGAGAAGGACAAATCTGAATGAGAATGCGGTCATTCAGATTAGCCAGGGCCTTCGGCACATGAATAACGCCCCGACCCAACCCGCGCTTTCGTTGTGCTGGTTTAGAAGACATCTATAAATAAAAAATTTAGGATGTTTGTACGAGTTATATGATTTACATATATAAATAAAATGACAATAATGACAAGTAATTGTATGAAATAGTTAACTACGACAACTATAAATGAAAGGTACATAAAAAAGTGAAGGATATAGAGAACATGTATATATTTAATTGTATGTAAAACAATTAAAACCAAACATACATGTTAATGAAAATTGTTGTCTGAGTTAGAATCATTTTGTATAAGTATCGGAGATTCATAACCATCTTCTTCTTCGATTCAAAGGTCGCTGTCGCATAACAACTCTTCCTCAAGATCAATGTCATCTAGCATAATAACTGTCTCGGGATCTAATTCATCGTGTTCATCTCCACCTCTAACCGGATTAATTCATTGTTGTCCTCTATATTTATTATAGGTGGTCTATAAAGCATCTCCTCTCGTAGAAATCCCTCGCCTATTAGTCGGACACGATCACCGCTGCGGAGTATGAATTACAACTTGCCGATCCAGAAGCGGCCTATCCCTTTTCCTAACAAAGATTAGGAGTGTAGTATACTTGTACTATTTGAGTTGGTAAAAAAATGGTTCGTTGGAGTACGTAGATCTATGGAGGTCAATATCGATGATTCTATGTCTGTGAACACGTATCCCTTTTTCTGAATCAAACCAATGACACTTGAACAAGTTAATATGACCCCCGTATGTGCTCTTGTATGACAACTCTACGATTTCCTCCAACTCCCCATAAAAGGCACGACCAAGCTCATTGTAACAATCTCCTTGAACACACAATCCAATATTAGTTGTTCTTTTACCGCGAGCATATGTCTTTGTATGAAATTCACATCCATTTATTTTGTAACCATTGCGAATGACTTGGTCCTTGTCTGGACCCATAGCTAGGACTTATATATTTGGAGGAATCGTTCCCTTATTAAGAGCCTACAAAAAATTCTATTAAATTAAATAAATTCATAAATTAATACGATATATGTCATTCTTAATTAACTTAACTTACTTTGTCCTTTCGCCAAAGAGCAAATTTTTGATCACGACTAACTTAAATATCTTTATCGTTGATGCTCAAATTTGATTTGCTTTTAACTCGTCATCGTATGTTCTATACAATTTTATAAACATTAACATATTTTAATATGAGATTGCAGGTTAAGATATAGGTCTAATATATATGAATTTTACATGTATACCTCACAAATTCATCAATCTCCTCACAATTGAGAAGAATGTAAGTATGCGCAGCATGCAATTCTTGCTCAGAAAGGAATATGCACTTCTCTTTTACATAAGCGCGACCCGGTAAACCAAATACAGAAAGCCGACCATTTAGTCAACATTTCCCTCGTCATCATGTCTCGAGACTAGATTGGCCTTTGTCAAGACTTCATCGGGAAAATAGTCTGAGACAAACGTAGATATCTCATCGAAACTGTATGCCCCACATATCGACCCCTTGATATAAGCTCTATTCTTCACCTTCCTCTTAAGGTTTCCCATGACTCTTTCGAAAGGGTACATCTATAATACCCGAGAATTTCCACATCTTATTAAATGAATATATTAATGGAAATAAATATTTATTTGAATATAAATGATTTTTTTATTACAAGATGAGTTAACTCAATTATAATAAATAATTGAATAATTGAGAATATATGGAGTTTGTGATGCACTCGTTGAAAGCCTTGTGTGGCACAGTGATGGGAACTATTAATAGTGATATTAATCAACTAAGGAATTGAACATATTGGAACTATATGTTATAAATACATCATGAAATGTGTATGTGACAATATATATTGGGTATATATTAAAATAAAATGTCTATGGATTATATGTATGTTACATTGCCATATCACATCTACTACCTTGAAATATTAATTATGTAAATTATATTGTGACATTAAGATATAACCCATGTATGGATGATATATATATAAATATAACATAAGAGTGGGGATTGTGTATAAGTGTATAGACTAAGTGTTGCAAGAATGCTGAGTTATTGAGTTGTCCCAATTTGATAGACTCATTTCTAATTCACGTGTTTGGCAAAAAGGCTAAGGCCTATTTCCCTTTTCTTCTTCCAAGCTCTTTCTAGCTCATGGTCATAGGGGGAGTGGTGGTCATGATGATCTTCAACTACCATCCAATAACTCTTTAATAACCTTCATACAATTCTTCAGTCTATGGGTTTGATTTTATGGGAAATTGCAATGTTTGTGTAATTTTTTTTCTATAAATAGGGACTCTCCTTCTCCATTTTTCATTGCTGAGAATTGTTTAAGTGTGAAATTGAGAGCATATATAGAGCAAGTAATTACATACCATCAGTGGAATAAGTGTGAATTAGCAAGCTAATTACAGAGGTATAAGATTTCTTCTTGTTCTTCATGTTGAGTTCTGTCAAAATTTCCATTCTTGAATTACCAATATATTGATTACGCTAAGTTGAATTGTGATTGGGTTGTAGAACACTTATATAGTTGTTATATAGGATTCTTAACATGTTTAGTATGCAATGCGGCTTAGTTATAGTCAAATTAGTGAAGAAAATTTGGTAGTTGGCTTGTTATCTGCCGAGGCTGGAAAGTCTCTCGGATCGAACGAGAGCAAGCGCTACCACAGCGTATCCTTAGTACAATCAAGGCGTACCTGCGTCCCTCTCGCAGATTTTGTTGGTTGTTTTGTTATAATATCTAGTTTATGGGGCATGCTAATACAACTTAGTTAAGCTTATTTTAGTCCTTGACATACTAGTTATGTTGCCTTTCATATAACCACTCACCTAGCTTGATTTCAAAAGAAAACTTGAGTTTTCAATTTGCAAACTCAATAATCCATGTGTACCTTAAGGTTCTAACTTGAAAACATGTTAGTGTGGTATGATTTCATTTGTACGTAAGCATGTGAAGAAGGTGTATAGTAAGTGAAGTAGTGTAACATACTAAATGACATTGATAACATGCTAATAGAAACTTAGAGTTTCAAAATGGACATTGACTTATTATATTTGCTTTGACATTCTGATCTTGCAAGCATGGTAGTATGGATTTGAAATGCATATCGGACATACTAACTACATATATGGATTTGTAATGAAGTACGATCATGTTGTACCTATTCGTAACCTTACTAATGAAACTACGAACTTTAAACGTAAATATTAACATACTACTTTGAGATTTCAAATCTGATATTTGTGAACATGTTTGTTGATACTCTTAGACTCATTCGTGTATCATGAATGCGTATATATACCATGCTTAGGTAGCGTAATTCAAGTGAAGCATAAACGAAACATATTTTCAAACCAAAATGATGTTATATTCACATATGTGATATGAATACTCACAAGCATATCTAATATGAGTTATATAACTACCTTATTTGTTTAAGAATCAAGCATGTAACGACCCCAAAATTTATACAATTTAATTCCCGACTTCGGTCGTTAATAATACATTCAACCTCTAATTTTACATCATTAAACGATAATACAACCATTGAAATTTGCAGAATAATTAAAATTTTCTATTAAAAACTATCCTCATTCCCAAAACCTTCAACCTTTACATCAAAATATCTCAGAATCATTTTAATACTACTATAATTTATATCGTAAAACGATATTACAATTCAACATTAATACATTATTCGGAACCTTAAACATGGTTCAAATAATAATAACACAACCAAAGTGTATAAATCTTCAAGTATCACATCTGATTCACGTCTTTCAAGTAGCATAGAACTTTACCTTGAATCTTGAACCTGCAAAAGTGGTTATTTGCAAGGTTGAGCTCGATGTTTCAACAAAATCTAATAGTTTTCATGCATCACATAACACATAATAACATGCTCAACATATAACATACATGCTACAATTTATATAACAAGTATAAACATTGAGTCCTTACTCAATCAGCATGCTTTAATAAATCAACATAGTAATAAATTGATTTTAACATTTCATACTTTCAACATATATATAACACATCATATTCTTTGCAATAAAGGTTTAAAACAGTTAATCATCAAGTTCACATAGCAAATAGGAACTGAAAGACTTGCCTTGATCGTTGTTTACCAATAACAGTTTAATAGTTTAACAGCTTTTAGTTATCGGTACTTCATGTGCCCTTCACAATTATATAACCATTCACATCAACTATTAGTCACATAGCAACACATAGTAATTGTAATGTAAACTTTAATCTACATCCTATAACTCTTCCTATTAATCGCTACACAATGTTCAATTTGATTGTGTCAACTTTAAACTTATAACTCACTATATTTCTTCTTAGTCAAACTTGAAGTTCATTCAAGTGCTTAAGTCTTGCTAGGACTACTTATTGGTTTTATATTAAATCCATTCCATATCTTATAATATTCATTTCAATTGAATGGAAACACTTTCTAAGTTCATTAACACTTGGCATGGCGTTTCGACGTTCATTCGTCACATGCCCGATTCGACTCTCTTGTGTGTGCTTAATATGCTTATACAACTTATCCAATACATTATTTATTAATGTTAAGCATCATTATATTTACTAATATTTATATTTTATAACTTAGGACAATATCTTTTATCGCCAAAAGCACTACATTTGTATATGTGCATTCCCGATGCCCTCTGATTACCTCGTAATACATATCAGTCCAACAAATGTCCATTTTGACCTATGTTCCCGACCTCAAATTGAAATACTTAAAGAACAAAAGTTGTTGGTCTATTCATCCTCGTTCCGGATCATCTTGAAACACCTCAATCAGAGTTCATATGAAAAAGGTATGGTTGTTTTACTACAGGAGATCAAAACTATCCGACCCAGTCTACTATTCCTATAACATGGCGTGAGAACTAAGTCGACAGGTGGTCTTTAGTTGTAAAATTGGTGCCGTGACGCCGATTTCGCTCATGCATGAGGTTCCGGGTCATGGCTCTCGATTTTTCTTACCGAGGCACCGAAACTTACAGAAACCGCACACAAAGAACAGAACACATCAATTCTTTCTAGCAGCTAAATTTGAAAGTAGTATGCACACAAGCCAATCATGTTTGATGATAAAGCATATACTTTGTAACAATCTTATTCATTTATTAATAAAAAGTATTAATTTATTAAAGGCTTTTAATTATCTACACGATGTCGCTTTTATAATATGTGATAAACCCATAGTTTTAAGCAATGCTTTTAGAATAATGATGATGATCATTCTAATGAGATCTAAATTCTTAGAAAGCTTAAAACTAAAATAGTTCCCAATCGTTGGATTACTAAATTGGGGATTAGTGAATCCGGATAGATTGGTACATACGCTGCTTGCTTCATTGGATGAGGATGATTGATCTCACGATCATTTGTGTGGAGACACTAAAGCAAGTATGTAGGTGCTTATTAGAGAATAAGTTCATCGAACGTGGCTCGCTAAGGAATACCTAATGGAGTTTTATTTGTCTGCACAATAGGAATTCTCAGAGGTGATAGTAGTACAAGTAATCCTTGGACTTGAGATCATCATAGATCTTGTGTATGATGAGTTATACTTTGACTTATTCCTTAAGACCCTTAGGGTATATCAAAGGGTATGCTTGGGTATAATAAGTTGTACATGGAGATAATGTATGATCAATAAAGAATCTACCACTTCTAATAAAAGAAGAGAAATGTCCTATGTGATTCGATAAATGACAACCCAAAGAGTCCTCGGGTTAAGGCGTAATGAAATTAGAAAGGAGTTTCTAATTTGCATTATTTGAGTTGTGCATTTAAGGATCGAAATACATATAATTAAATAAAATAAGACTTGACAAGAATTCCATGTCTTATATTTAATCGGGACATCAGATGGTGGAAGGATTGAATTGTACAGAACTATTTACTCAAAGGTTCTTTAATGATTAATGTTGAAATCTATATTATCCGGAAAGTCGCTGATCGCTAGGAGGCTTATCCCTATCAGAGAATAAATATTATTTAAATAAATTAATTGTTTAATTTATTTATTTAAATAAGATTAGAATTGTTCTAATTGATTTATTCACAACCTGCTTAATATGGAGAACCTAAAGCCATCACACCATAAAAAAGAAGAATAATTATTTAAGAAGTTAATGGCATAATCGTAATAATATAAGTTAAGTATATTTAATTTAATCTATGGTGATAGAATAAATTAAATAGCTTAATATTTATTATTTAATATTTTAGAAATATTAAATATAAATTAATAAGAGGAGTCTTATTAATATTATTACAATTATTATTATTTTAATTTCTAAAAGAGTTTAGGAATTAATTTAATATAAGTATTTCATTTATTCCTAATAAGATTAGGAGGTTAAATTAATTAAAAGAGTTTAATTAATTATCCCTAATAAGATTAGGGAGCTTAATTAATTAAAAGAATTAATTAATTAAATAAAACCAATTCCTTAATTGTTAAGATGGGTTGCCCACATCTATAAATAAGAGGAGTCTTATTATGGGTGGGATGGGTTGTTGACTTTTTTCAACCTACGTAATAATTCCAATTGTTGGAGAGAAGACACCTTTTCTATAGAGATAGAAAACTAGGGTTGAGCCAAAAATACCCATCTTCTTGAATTTTATTCTTCCTCATGGATCACCTCTGAGGCCAAACATTTGGGTGGCTTAACGCCGATCAGAAGGAAGGAACCAAACCCGTGGATTCAAGATTGAACGCGAAAGGATTTGGAGGTGAACTTGCACTCGGCGTAGTTCGATCTTCGCTAGTATGATTTATTCTTTATCTTTTCGCTTAATTAATAATTATGATAAAGGATGATCCGGGTTTTATGGTTTGTAAATTTTTTAAACTCGATTTTACCACACTTCAAGCACTTTTATGCAATATGATCATAGTATGAATATTACAAAACCCTAAAAAAGTTTCATCGTAGCCAAACCTTTATGCTAATTATTAATTGTTTTAATTTGATATGATATTGATATGTGTTTAGAACAATTTAATTGGGCATAATTTTATTGTATAAAATTTATTAAATAAAAAAAAAAAAAAAAAAAAACTGCCATGCACGGAAATCGAGGTAAGGATTTAGCAGCCAATAACAAAATTCCGTGCATTATAGCCATTTCCTTGTTTTCCGTGTACAACAAATTCCGTGCATGATTGGCTATGATTACAAGGGGCATGATTTGTTAATGATTGGTAAAGCTGCTGCAACACGGAAATTAAGTGGCCATGATTGGCACGCAAATCAAGCAGGAATTCACGGTTTTCAAAGTAATGATTGCTAATGATTATCTAATGATTATCTAATGATTATATAATGATTATATATATATATGATATATATGCACGGAAATCGAGAAGCAATCATGAAAATAACCGGTAGCAGAATTTTTGAAATAGCAGCACGGTTTCCGAAAAGCAACTTGATTAAAGGATTTATTATATATATATATATAATAATATATATACCGTAATATATATATATATATTGTATTCGGTATTAATATATATATATATATATTATTCTCAATAATTTTATAATTAAAATAAAAGGTTTATTTTAATTTTAAAATAAAAGGTTTATTTTAATTTTAAAATAAAAGGTTTATTTTAATCTTAAAATAAAAAGGTTTATTTTAATTTTAAAATTAAATTTCATGCTAACTAATTAGAGTTGGAATTGGATTCCATGATAATTAATTTGAGTTGAAATCGATCTTTCCTTAAATAAAGGAGTTTATTTAGATATGAAATAGATTTCATATTATTCAAAATAAAGGAGTTTATTTGTGAATGGAAAGAGAATCCTAATTTCCTTAAATAAAAGAGTTTATTTAAATATGGAATAAGATTTCATATTATTCAAAATAAAGGAGTTTATTTGTGAATAGGAAAAGAATATCCGTGTTTCCTTTAATAAATTTTTTTTTTATGGAATTGATTCCATAATTAATTAAAATAAAAGAGTTTATTTTAATTAAAGATTTTTTTTTATTACATGGAATTGGATTCCATAATTAATTAAAATAAAGGAGTTTATTTTGATTAAAGATTTTGATTAAAATAAAATAGTTTATTTTATTCAAAATAGGATAAATTAAAATAAAATAGTTTTATTTTGATTTAAATTTGGATTAAAATAAAGGAGTTTATTTTGATTCAAAATTAGATTTTATACTAACTAAATTTGCCCATTAAATGATATCAATATATATATTAAATGTTTATTATTCATGAGATGAATGTTATTTATTGATGCGTATACTGATGTGTATGATAATAAATGGGATTGATTATGGATTATCGACCAAACGCGATTGGATTTTATTTTAGTTGGATGCATGAATGTATGGGTTTTATTAAATGGGGTCTCACAGATTGCCTTTCTAATTTTTCTTAATGTAAATTCTATCTCCTCCTATGTATTTCCCTCGATCACGATCAAGGTTTCTATTTATTTTAAATTGTTTTGTAATAGGAATATTTAGAATTATTTTGAAAAATTAGAGATCAAGGACAAGAAGCGCCAAGACCCGTTTGTAATGGAGCCCGGTTTAAATGTAATAGTTATATTTAAATATTATTTCTTGCACCCCTGGGGTTTGACCTTTTGGTTCACTTGGTGGCTCTAGTGAACCAAACTGTAATAAAAGTCCATAATCAATCCGGTAGAATATAAGATTCTATATATGCATGCTTATATTATATATATATATATATTATGCAAACATGCTTCGCATGTTAATTAATATGACGCGTATTTTATATATATATGTGCAATGCGCTAAAAACAAGATGAGACAAATTAATAACAAACCCCTCAATTTTTATATTAAGTCCTAAGCGCTCAAAGATATTTGGAATATCGAACGTCATTTCTAGCATGATAAAATTAATAGAGTATTAAATATTTAATATGAGTTTGTTGTGTCACCACAAGGCAAGTATTAAGTATTTAAGATGTTAATTTATCACATTTGATGCTTATAAAGAAAATTGAACAATATTGTTTTGTTGTGTCACCACAAGGATGATATTTTTCTTTTTGAATATATGGAGTGCTAGGTCGGACTTAACTTGGATAATTTTGATTCTGGATGTGCCACCACTGATCAAAATAATCTAAGAGGCAAAATACAAGGAGTTGTATAGTTGATGTAATTGACAAAAGTTGTCTACCTATTTATTTATATATAGTTTGTTGTGTCACCACAAGGCTATATACATTTGAAATGGGATCCTTATTCTCACTAGCAAATCTTTAATTAGATTTTGCCGAACTATATAAGTGAGGGTAATATATTTTGAAGAAAATAGTGGGAGATACCAATTTAAAACAAGACCTAAATTATTTTGGTAATTAATAATAGAATGTATGTTAAAATGTTGTTAATTACAAATTCATTTACGAAATTTTACAATGTCTAAAATTATTATCATCATGAAGCATATTAGATGCTAAATTAACCGCATCAATTAAACGGATTGGTTAAGGAATTTGAGAATAGTTCTCATGGTCAAAAAGCTATCTTATGTCCTTAATACGCTTATCCTCGCAATGGTTGCGCATAAAGGCTCCTCGAGGAAGACATTGCTACTTTTAGAAAGTGGCAAGATGATGCACAATTGCTCAACGATCATGCTCGCATCTACGAAAGTAACGAGCTTCAAATACAAGATGAAACTATGGATGCTTCTACTATACTCCTACACATCAAGTAGTTGATGGTGAGGAAAGTAGGACCGATAGATATCGACATCTAAGGAGCTCTTCCGATCTAGAACGGCCAATGGCACTATAAACATGCATAAAAAAGTTCTTAACATAATCAATCTGATTGATCAATTAGGACAACCGGTTTTGTCATGGATGGAGAGTTGAGCCAAGATTTGATCTTGCACTCACTCCCTAACTCCTTTCACAATTGTTGTGAATTTTTCATATGAACAAGCTAGATATCGCCTTTACTCGATTTGCTTAACATATTGAAAATGTCAGAGTCACTTTCCAACCAAGAAAGATCAAGTCTTCTTGTAGGGGCCAAAGGATCTTCGAAAAGAAGAACGATTCAAAGAAGGTAAATAGAAAGGCATAAACAAAGGATAATAAGAACAAAACCGATACTTGATAAGAAAGGAGTTTGCTTCCACCGCAATAAGCCCGACACCGGAAAGAAATCATGAGAAGCATCTTGCAGAGGCTAACCAAAGAAGCTTAGTGAAGTTTCTACATAATAATACGATTTTGTTCATGATTGAAATAAATTTTCTTTAAGTCAAGGTTCTACTTGGGTATTGGATACCGACTTTGGTTATCATAAATATAGATTTATGAAGGGACCAAGCAGAAGTAGAAAGCTAAACAAATATAAGTAATCCTATGTGTGGGAAATGAAGCAAAGGTTGCAACATTAGCCATAGAAACTTATAGTTTAGCAGATCGCTTACGAGCAAAAATATATTAAGTCAATAAGTTGTTATTGTATTCTAGTTCTTGTTAAAAATATTATTTCCATTTTATTGTTTGACAATGAAATCTTTGGTATTATAATTAAGAACAATTGTTGTTCTATTTATAATAATAATGTTTTGTATAGAACTGGAATATTACTTAATAAATTTTGTATACTTGACTTACGTGGAAAATTATTTTACAAATTGAACAAACGAGTATAAGAAAAAGGAGATGATCATTCAAAGAGTTGAATGTGTGTATTTGTTGAATACAAGTGTGAATTATTTGAAAGGTTCAAAGAATTCGTAAGTGAAACAAATTGGCAAAGTATTAGGATTCTTTGATCGGATCAAGGAAGGAATACTTGTGCAATAAGTTTCTAGATCATCTCAAATGGTTTTCTCATAATGGACGCCTCTCGATACATAATAATTGATTGATGTATCTGAAAGGAAAAATCGTACCTTGTTGGACATGGTGCGGTCCATAATGATTTTACCGATATTCCAAAGATCCTTCGGGATAATGTCCTAGAAATGGTCGATATCTACGGAAAAATGGTAACCTCAAAATCCGGCCCAAGACTCCATAAAAGTTATGGATGTGGAGGATTCCTAATCTTAAGTATGTTAAGATAAGGGGTTGTCCAACTTATATGAAAAGGTTTCAAAAGATAAGCTTGGGACAAGATTTTATAAGTGTCGATTTGTGGGACATCCTAAAGTAAGTTTAGGGTATATGTTCTATAATCCTACTTAGCAAAAGGTGTTTGTTATGAAACACGCTTTCTTCTAAGATAAAGGTGTTTATCATTGAAGGGGCTAGTGGGAGATTATAGATCTTGAAAGGTCAAGAACCACAAAACACTATAAGTCAAATAAGAGGAACAAGTAGATGTATATATTGTACTACAACCTAATCGTAATCGAATAGCACCAAGATACCCAGAGGTATGGATTCATCATGGATGATGATGATGAGGTACACATCATAGAAGATGATGATCCAGCTACATACGATGAGGTAAGAGTTCTAGTGTGTACAAAAGGGTCGGTTGGAGGCGTCGTGACATTCCTAGTATTATATGTTGATATACTACGGATAAGGAATGACATACCTATGCTACAATCAAGAAAAGATAAAGTTGTCTAAACATTCCTCCATGAATGATTTGGAAGAGTATCTTAATTGGGGATATAAATCTATATAGATAGATTTAAGAGGATGCTCGACTTAACCCAAGGAACGATATTCATTTGATGCTAAAGTTGTTTAGCATGGCAAACTCCAAGAGATGTCTCATGTCGATGAGCTATGGAGTGTATCTCTTAATAGTCCCCATAGACTCCAAAGAAGAGAGATCGCATGAGTGACAATCATGTATGCAATGAAATGTACGAGACCCGATGTCGATCGCCTTTTATTCGAGAAGATCACCGTAAGACGTTGAAAAACATCTTAAAGTTCTTAACCCAAGACTAAGGATGTGAGCATATGGTGGGTCCGAATTAAAACTAGAGGGCTTTACGCACTCAAGTTATTCGAGATGCACTAAGACGATCGAAAAATCCACTTTAAGGTAAAGTGTTACCTTGAATAAAGGTGTAGTGAATTGAAAGGTTCCAAACAAAAAAAAGTTGTCGGGTTTAGTGATAAAGACAAAGTATATAGCTATAAATGAAGTCGCAAGTTGATTGTTTGGATTAAAGTTCATTACGTAACTAGAATAGTTCCTAAGTCTCATCTTGGATCTAAACATGTGTTGTGGCACTTTCATTTGATTATTAGAATCATTGAAAGATGGGAAATCACTATAGAGATAGTGGACTCTCATAAACAACATTACATATCCATTAACTAAAGCTTATCCAACAAAGGGATAATCGCCACTTAGAGAAGAAGAGTATAAGATACCATGACGATCGGCTTTAGTGCAAGTGGGAGATTGAAAGTAGTATGCACACAAGCCAATCATGTTTGATGATAAAGCATATACTTTGTAACAATCTTATTCATTTATTAATAAAAAGTATTAATTTATTAAAGGCTTTTAATTATCTACATGATGTCGTTTTTATAATATGTGATAAACCCCATAGTTTTAAGCAATGCTTTTAGAATAATGATGATGATCATTCTAATGAGATCTAAATTCTGTAAAGCTTAAAACTAAAATAGTTCCCAATCGTTGGATTACTAAATTGGGGATTAGTGAATCCGGATAGATTGGTACATACGTTGCTTGCTCATCGGATGAGGATGATTGATCTCATGATCATTTGTGTGGAGACACTAAAGCAAGTATGTAGGTGCTTATTAGAGAATAAGTTCACCGAACGTGGCTCGCTAAAGGAATACCTAATGGAGTTTTATTTGCCTCATCAATAGGAATTCCTGTAGTGATAGTAGTACAAGTAATCCTTGGACTTGAGATCATCATAGTATCTTGTGTATGATGAGTTATACTTTGACTTATTCCTTAAGACCCTTAGGGTATATCAAAGGGTATGCTTGGGTATAATAAGTTGTACATGGAGATAATGTATGATCAATAAAGAATCTACCACTTAATAAAAGAAGAGAATGTCCTATGTGATTCGATAAATGACAACCCAAAGAGTCCTTGGCAAGCGTAATGAAATTAGAAAGGAGTTTCTAATTTGCATTATTTGAGTTGTGCATTCAAGGATCGAAATACATATAATTAAATAAAATAAGACTTGACAAAGAATTCCATGTCTTATATTTAATTGGGACATCAGTATGGTGGAAGGATTGAATTATACTAAAATTATTTACTCAAAGGTTCTTTAATGATTAATGTTGAAATCTATATTATCCGGAAAGTCGTTGATCGCTAGGAGAACTTATCCCTATTGTAGAATAAATATTATTTAAATAAATTAATTGTTTAATTTATTTATTTAAATAAGATTAGAATTGTTCTAATTGATTTATTCACAACCTGCTTAATATGGAGAACCTAAAGGGTCACACCATAAAAGGAAGAATAATTATTTAAGAAGTTAATGGCATAATCGTAATAATATAGTTAAGTATATTTAATTTAATCTATGGTGATAGAATAAATTAAATAGCTTAATATTTATTATTTAATATTTTAGAAATATTAAATATAAATTAATAAGAGGAGTCTTATTAATATTATTACAATTATTATTATTTTAATTTCTAAAAGAGTTTAGGAATTAATTTAATATAAGTACTTTCATTTATTCCTAATAAGATTAGGAGGTTAAATTAATTAAAAGAGTTTAATTAATTATCCCTAATAAGATTAGGGAGCTTAATTAATTAAAAGAATTAATTAAATAAAACCCAATTCCTTAATTGTTAAGATGGGTTGCCTACATCTATAAATAAGAGGAGTCTTATTATGGGTGGGATGGGTTGTTGACTTTTCAACATAATGTAATAATTCCAATTGTTGGGAGAGTACACCTTTTCTATAGAGATAGAAAACTAGGGTTGAGCCAAATACCCATCTTCTTGAATTTTATTCTTCCTCGGTGGATCACCTCTCAGAGGCCAAACATTTGGGTGGCTAACGCTGATCAAAGGAAGGAACCAAACCCGTGGATTCAAGATCGAACGCGAAAGGATTTGGAGGTGAACTTGTACTTCGAGGAAGCTCGATCTTCAAGGGTATGATTTATTCTTTATCTTTTCGCTTAATTAATAATTATGCATAAAGGATGATCCGGGTTTTATGGTTTGTAAATTTTTTTAAACTCTGATTTTACCACGCTTCCGCACTTTTATGCAATATGATTGCGTTATGAATATTACAAACCTAACAAAATTAACATATATAATTTATGCAACTTAAACATAAACTTCACCAAGCATACATATACTAATTTAGCACAACTTAAACCACAATTTTAGAAAATTAAATACTGGAATGGAATATTTAAAAACGAAAACTCCATTTTTGATATTTCTGACACAGTGAACACTGTAATACCAATTTGATTCCTTTCAACTACGTTCTCTGTAATTCTTAACAAACTAATTAACATAGCTATAGTTCAATTTCACATATTAGCTCAAAATCCAATACTAATTTTGTTATCCTACAAAACATGTTCATGCATATAATAACCGAAAAACCAAATTCTTTTCTTGTAGACTTAATTTAGCATACAATCTTATATATATGATAAGCATAAAATCACACACACACACACACACACACACACACACACACATATATATATATATATATATATATATATATGTGTGTGTGTGTGTGTGTGTGTGTGCTAGTATAACAATTACAATTACAAATATACATAATTTCCTAACCAATTATAAAAATATGGTTTATAGAAAATTTTGTAAAAGCTTTATACACAGTGAAATTCCAGAACATAAAGACTTAGAAATTACGGCGTAAATCATATATGTTAAGCTTATGTAACATACCTTTTGTTGCTTAAGAATACAACGTGCTTGCTTGAACTTCACAAAACCTTTCTCCTCTTAAGTCTCTCTGGTCTCTCTCAATTCTCTCTGATAACTTCTTCTCTTTTCTCTTCTTAGGCTTATGCCAAATAACCCAAATACTGTGAGACCCCGAATTTTATGAAATGAAAGTATTCAATTTTCTTATAATTATTCTATTTAGTAAATGGTTAAATTGATAAAAGGTTAAAGTTAAGAGTGATATGTGAATTTTTTTTCAAAGTAAGTTGTCATACATAATCGGTGATAAAAGTATAGTAATACGCGTGGTTGCATAGTAGCACACGGTATTGTACAGTATCTTTGATTATTGATACTTACGTGAGAAGTCACTCGGTTTTATTCAATTATTGTTACAATATGATATATTATTAAATCAATAATTGAGATGACAAAGTTATTCATATTAATATTTGCAATATTGATAATGTCTAGAAGTTCTGTCAAGGAGAGGTTTGGTCACCTAATTGTGCGCCAATAAGGAGAAATCCTTATCGAAAAGCCCCCTCTTTCTTGGGAATGACTCGGTTGTTAAATATGGTGAGTTATAATATTAATGATGAATAAGTTCGTGTTGATTAAAGATGAAATTGATAGTGCCGTTATGTTGGGATTATTAGTGTTAGTGGAAATCAACATTTATTTCAATAATAATTGATGTCTGGAGGTTATATTGACCAGTCGTGTAATTAACCAGATAAATGAGCAATTAATTGCTATTAATTCACATGATTATAACTATTTGTTCACATGTGTGTACTATTGATTCACATTCTTGTACTATTAGGGGAGTTGGTGCAAGATTGATAATACTTGAATGACTAAGTTAAAAATGGAGGTATAGATGGAGGTACTATACTGTAATTCACATTTTCACATGATTATAACTATTGATTCACATGATTAAACTATTGATTCACATTATTTACTATTAGGGGAGGTGGTGCAAGTTTGATAATACTTGCAAGACTAAATTAAAAATGAAAAAAAAGTTTAAAGTATTGTACTGTAATATTTCGAGCCCCAAAACGTGCAATTATCGAAAGTATATTTTCCTATAAATAGAAGCTCATTCTTCCTTCATTTCTCACCAATTCACTAAAGCTATAGAGCAGTTATTATAGAGAGAAATTATAGAGAGAAAGAAGAAGAGAAGTCTGCTACCTCACTATTCCAGTATCCAGTCTTCTTTTGAGTTAAGGGGTATTATTTCTTTCTTATTCATGAAGAGAGCTATTGTTATTCCATCCCTTATTATTCTGTTAGAATAACCTATATACGCGGACTACCGTATACATGGTGAAATTCTTCTGTTATTCCATTCTTTATTAGTATGTTGGAATAACATGTCTATCTGCAATCAATCGCATACATGGTTAAATTCTTCTGTTATTCCATTCTTTATTATTATGTTGGAATAACCTGTCCATGTGAAGTACTGCATACATGGTGAAATTCTTGTATTATTCGATTCTTTATTATTCTGTTGGAATATCCTGTCTGTGCGGATTACGCATGACCTGGTTCCATTCTTTATTATTCTGTTGGAATATCCTGTCTGTGCGGATTACGCATGACCTGGTTCCATTCTTTATTATTCTGTTGGAATATCTTGTGTCATGCGGATTTTTCGTACGACCGGTTCCATTATTTATTATTCTATCGGGAATAACTCGTTCAATGCGGTCTATCGCATGCATGGTGAATTCTTCTGTTATTCCATTCTTTATTATTCTGTTGGAATAACCTGTCTATGTGGATTACCGCATGCATGGTGAATGATCCTTCTTATTCATTTTTTTTATTAAATTGTGGAAATGATCTGTCTACGTGGATTACCGCATGGCGGGTGAAAATCCATTTGCAGTTTTGTATATTCTATTATTCTCGTATGAGATATCATTTCTTTTGTACTCGTTATGGAATATCATTTTATTTGGTATTTTTTTACGAGTTACTATTTATGGGTTACTATTCACCCAGTTACTATTCACTCTAGTATTATTCACTCGGGTATTCGGGGCACTTTTCGTGTCGGAGTATTGTTCACGAGTTACTATTCACCCAAATTACTATTCACCCGAATATTAATTACTCGGGTATTTGGAGTACTTTTCATGTTGGGTTACTATTCACGATGTACTATTCCCTAAGTACTATTCACAGGGTACTATTCACGGGGTACTATTTACCCAAAAAATATATTTCTTTCTGTCCAAATTATTTTTGGTACATGAATATTATTCTTGAATTTTACTCCACAAAGCATAATCATGTTGACAATTTGGATATTTTTAAACTCTGGATAAATTTAAAGTCTTTAATATTTATCCTTGATTTAGTTTGATTAATGCTTATATCATTGTCATCATCCTCATGCTTATATTGTGATGAAAGTCATCTTTGGCTTACATGCATAGATGGACTGTTGGTTGGTATGATTATGACCAGGGATCATTCGGCATAATCATGACCCGTAATGTTAAAGATGATATGTTGTTGAATATATTTGGCCTGTAGTGCAAAGATAGACAGGTGTATGACATGATCATGACCACTGGTGATACTAGCGAATATCTTTGGCCGTAGTGCAGGGATAATTCGATGATGTGATTGGCAGGATCATGACCATTAGTTAACAATTGAATGTCTTTGGCCGTAGTGCACTGACAGGCAATTAATTGGTATGATCATGACCATTGGTTTTATAGTTGAATATCTTTGGCCAGTAGTGCAAAGATAGACAACTGATTGGTATGATCATTGTTATTGCATTTAAATATCTTTAGCCTTTGGGGTAATGATATTGAGTAAATGTTCTATTAAGCCTTTGTGGCATGGAGGAATTGTTGATTTACATGATTATAAATATGAATTGTGGATTTAACTATAATCTTTAGTGGCTCAGGTGAAGGCATGTGATGAGAGTTTTCTTTGTATAACAAAGAACTGTTGATGAGTATTACATGAATGAAATATTAACGATGGACTTTTAATCTAGAAGAGATAGTAGACATTATGTTCTACTTGACTCTTCTAATGGATTGCTTATTCCACTGCAGTTAAACTTGATGTTTATTGTATTCTATCAGTTGTTATACTGTTGAAGGCTAAGGATAATTTATTCTGCATTATATTAGTCATAATATTTCTTACTGGGCTAGTTGAGCTCACCCTTTTCTTTCACTGTTCTCTTCAGGAAATGAGAATATAGCTGGGACGAGTCAGGGAATGGAGTGATGATCCAGTATAAGTGGCTTTAGTAGTCCTCACTATTCTATGGAATAGTGTGATAATAGTTGTAATGAGGACTCCATTGAGTGTGAATATTGTCTAGATGACAATATTTTTGTTTAAACTCTCAGCTATGTTTTGTCGTATTTTACACGACAGTTGTATAATTAAGTTTGTATTTAATTTATGTACAATGTATCTGGCGACCCAAGATGGGTGATGTATACCTATTTTGGGGGCGTCACAAATACTCTTTACGTAAAAATCAAAACCAACGCATGATTTACAAACGTCTAAAAACCGATGCTACTAATGACCTTATTAAATCAGCGGTTACCAAAAATTATTATATATTATTTATATTTTGTTTATTTAATTTATATTATTAAAATTCAAAATTTAAAAATTCAAAAGTCATAAGGCTCTGTTTGGCAAAACTCCTTAAAAATTAAAGACTTAATATATTTAAGCCTTGTTTGGCAAAACTAAATTAAACTCCTTTAATTTATTTTAATAACTCCTTTATAATATAGCTATTTATCAAACTTTATTTAATTAAGTTTTCATACTTAATTTAATTAATTCTAATAACAATTTATTGAATAAATCATTTAATCATTCTAAACTCTCTAACTTAATTATTAAATTAAATTAGAATATTATCTCATAATAATTAATTTCCTTAACCCATTAATTATTTATTAAACAAATATTTATTTAACAATAAACAAATATTTATTCAACAATAAACAAATATTTATTCAACAATAAACACATCCATTAAATATTTATATAATTCAATAAATATTTATAATTACAATTAAAATTCTGGATTGTTACATTAATCACATCGTAATAAGAATTTCAATTATTAAATTCTTATTTTAATAACTTATAAAAATTCGGGTTGTCACATCCTTCCCTCCTTATAAGGATTCTGTCCTTGAAATCAAAGAAACCTCCTTACCCAGGTTTTCATCAAATATCTTTTTTTTTTCAAAAAAATTTATCGTTGAATAACTTCAACACATTACCTTAATATAGGTTTTATATTTCCTACTACATTCATTACTTCAACAAATTCTAGGTTTTATTTCACAACTTTCACTTGAACTCAATTATATTTTGAGTATTATATACTCTTTAACCCATTCATTTCCTTTGCTAAGGATCATTATCATAAACACTCGGGATATTACATTCACCCATTCTTCTAAGAATTTCGTCCTCGAAATTTTATCTATCAATCTTTATTCATTCAATCTATCAAAATAGATTTTACGTTAATACTTTATTCATTCATTGGGTTCTATAACCAATTTCTTTCTCTAAGGATCTTTCTAAGATCATCATATTCCTCACCTCTTCCTCTTCTAAGAGTTTCACATTTCTCTTCTTTCTGGAGTTTCAAATCTTTCTTGAAATTATTATGTTTTGCTTAATTTTCTCATCCTTTCCATTTTTACCTTTCAAAATAATAAGAGTCTTCCACAATTGCTCAATAATTGGGAAGCGATATGAATAGCAGGAATTTAAAAGATTCCAAATCATGCTAAGGGTCATAAGACCTTGAACTATGTCCATGGTTATAAGTACTCTTTCAACTTAAACCTTAATAGTCATTAGACTATAGGGACTCCCATACTTAGGGTGTTAAGCCCTTCATACGATGTATTGTGCACAAATATCTAAACGCATCGCATAACTATGTCCACGGTTACAAGTAATCTTTCAACTTTAACCTTAACAGTAACACTGTAGGGACTCCCTGTACTCAGGGTGATCAGCCCTTCGTACCATGTATTGTGCACAAACATCTAAACGCTTCCTCGTAATCCCCTATAAAAGGGTTGTTCATCTCAGCATTTCAACATCTGAATCCACACCAAAACAATTTGGTTTGGTAAAACTTCTCAAGAAACGCTTGAATTTCATGAAAATCTTTCAATAATCGTCTAGCTGAATCAAATAGCATAGACTTCTACAACAATTTGGACATCAATCGAAATGTACATATATATATATATATATATTCTCATATCTCAAAGAAATCTCAAAAATCTTTTTATGACGTCATGATACCGCACTGTATTTATAGTCCGTTTGAGGATTCCGTCATTTGGTGATTTTATCATACTACATCATAACATAGTGGGCTGACGATCCTTAGATCACATCCAACACTAAGTAATACTGCATTGATGATTCCATCATTTTTATCATCTCCGCACCAGGTCATATGATGCATTGATAATATAAAAAAAAATATATTTTGATATATTTCAAATCATTTTTTGTCTAGCCGAAGCAATTAGCATAGACTTACGAATAACGTTATTGTTTTTAAAACTCATTGGTTTCATCATTTGATCCAATGTTTTTCAAGAAAATAGAAGTGCAAACATCAACACGAAGTCAATAAATTTCGAAAGTCTAGCATAGCTAGTGGATTTAGAATATCCAGGTATCCATCAACTTCAATCTGTACTTCATTACTTCATTACTTAACCATTCTATCAATCTTCAACTTCATCAATGCTCTCTATACTATAACTATTTTCTACCCAAAATAGTTCATCAAACTTACCGCACATTGGAAGTTCAGGAACTTGCCACAATAATATTAGTTTAAGAACTTATCCTAGTCAGACCATAAGCGTCCATTCGTTGAGGGGTTCAAAACATACCATATTATTATGAGTCACGAACTTACCATGTGACGCCCTCAAAATAGGTATACATCACCCATCTTGAGTCGCCAAATACATGGTACAGAATACAAATACAATGTTAAATATACAACAAGAGCTGTGAGTTTTAATACAAATATTGTCTTCTAGACAATATCCACTCTCAGAATAAGTCTTCATTACAATTATTATCACACTATTTCATAGAATAGTGAGGACTACTAATGCTATCATCTGGACCGTCACTCCGTTCCCCGACTAGTCCCTGCTACGTTCTCATTTCCTGAAGAGAACAATGAAAGCAAAAGGGTGAGCTCAACTAGCCCAATAAGAAATATTATGACTAAGATAATGAAGAATAAATTATCGTTAGCCTTCAATAGTGTTAAACTGATAAAATATAACAAACATCAAGTTTAACTGTAGCGGAACAAGCAATCCATTAAAAGAGTCAAGTAGAGAATAAAATCTACTATCTTTTATGATTTAAAAAGGTTTTTCATCACTTTTATCGCTGATACTCAGCTTAATAATTAATCCACATAATCCCTGCACTATGGCCAATGATATTTATTAGTATCACATCCACAAATTATCCATGTGCTACGAGCCAATGATATTCGTGTATTCATCAGTGGTCATGATCATGCCAACAACTGTCCATCAATGCATTACGGGCCAATGAGGACTTTTACCACATCATTTGTAACATTACGGTCATGATTATACCGAATAATCCCTGGTCATAATTATACCAAGTCCATCTATGCACTACAGGCCACAAATGACTTTCAACAAAATATAAACATGAGGATGATGACAACGATATAAGAATTCAATAAAATAAGTTCAAGAATTAGTTTATCCAGGAACCAATAACGTCCAAATTGTCAACATGATATTTCTTTGTGGAGTACAATTCAAGAATGCTCAGAAGAATATTTCCACGAAAAGATACTAGATGAAGCGCAAATATCAAGGATATTGCACTAATTTCATGGAGTATAAAAGGAAAAACTTTAACCAACTGAGTATAATAAAGAATGGAATAACAAAAGAAATCACCAGGCATGCGATAGACCGCACAGACAGGTTATTCCAACAGAATAATAAATAACGGAACTAGGTCAAGCGTAAACGCATAGACAGGATATTCCATCAGAATAATAAATAACGGAACCAGGTCAGACAAAATTCGCACCAACAGGATGTTCCAACAGAATAATAAATAACGGAACCAAGTCATGCGTAAACGCACAGACATGATGTTCCAACAGAATAATAAAGAATGAAATAATAGAAGAATTTCACCATATATGGGATACTTCGCATAGACATGTTATTCCAATATAATAATAAAGAATGGAATAATAGAAGAATTTCACCAAGTATAGGGTAGACCGCGTATATAGGTTATTCCAACAGAATAATAAAGAATGGAATAACAGAAGTTCTCTTCATGAATATGAAAGAAATAATACCCCTTAACATAAAAGAAGAGTATTTCGACTGGTAGGACGATGATATTCTTGAAGAAAACTTGCACTACGCTCAAAGCTTTTTAAACTCTAAAGAAATATGCTCAAGATTATAGAAGAGAATTCTCTGAATTTCTGGTGTGATTTCAATTCTAACTAAGCATCCTATTTATAGGAAAATAGAAAGGATACTATGTAATAAAGTATAATATATTCTATTTATAATGTATATATATATAATAATAATAATAATAATAATAATAATAATAATAATAATAATAATAATAATAATAATAATATGTAACTCCCTCCGTGACTGCCTCAAATTTCTTCCCCCTCCCCACTTGCACTCATCATACATATATACATATATATATATATATATATAATATAAAAAATATATAATATATATACTAGCACATGCCTATATATATATGTATATTATATAAAATGTGACGCCCCCAAAATTAGGTATACGTCACCCATCTTGGGTCGCCACTTACATGGTACATAAATTCAAATACAACTTACTAATATAACTGTCGTGTACAATACGACATAAACTATGAGTTTGAATACAAATATTGTCTACTAGATATTATACAAACTCAAAAGGAGTCCTCACTACAACTATTATCACACTATTTCACAGAATAGTGAGGACTACTAATGCTATCCTTTGGACCATTACTCCGCTCCCGACTCGTCTCAAATTTATGTTCTCATTTCACGAAGAGAACGTTGAAAGAAAGGGTGAGCTCAACTAGCCCAAAGAAGAAATATTATGACTAAGATAATGCGTAATAATTTATCATTAGCCTTCAACAAAAAGTTAAACTGATAAAATACAATAGACAACAAGTTTAACTGCAGCTGAATAAGCAATCCATTAAAAGAGTCAAGTAGAGAATAAAGTCTACTATCTTTTAGGTTTTAAAAGGTTTTTCATCACTGTTATAGCTGAGACTCAGCTTTAAATAAATAATCCACATCATCGAATCACCTTTGACTACTGCCAAGGATATTCATCAAATTATCAATGGTCATGACTATACCGAATCACCCCGGTCATAATCATACCAAAACTATCCATCAACGCATTACGTGCCCACCGAGGACTTTTATCACATCATTTATAACAAGCCATGATTATACCGAATGATCCTAGTCATAATCATACTAAGTTCATCTATACACGTAAGTCAAGATAACATAATATAACATGAGGATGATGACAATGACATAATAATTCAATAAAACAAGTTCAAGAATTATTTTATCCGTGAAGTATTAACGCCCAAATTGTCAAAATGATACTTGCTTTTGTAGAGTAAAATTCAAGAATGATCAGAAGAATATTTCCATGAAAAGATACTGGATGAAGCGCAAATATCAAGGATATTCAACTAATTTCATGGAGTATAGAAGTCAAAGATTTAACCAACTGGGTATAATAAAGAATGGAATAACAAAAGAAATCACCATGCATGCGGTACTTACGATAGAGCGAAGTTATTCCAATGAATAATAATAATCTAACCAGTCGTGAAATTCACACCGACAGATGATCCAAATGTAATAATAAATGCTTTGAATAATAAACAATGGAACCAGTCCTGTAAAACACACGCATGTGATATTCCAACGAGTAATAATAAATGCGAATAATAAACAATGGAACCAGTCCGTGTAAAACACACGCATGTGATATTCCAATGTAATAATAAAGAATGGAATAATGTAGGAGATCACCAAGTATAGGGGATTCCACATATACAAAGTTATTCCAATGTAATAAATAAGAATGGAATAATATAAGGATTTCACCAAGTATAGGGTATGCCACAGATACAAAAGTTATGTATAGGGTATACCACTTTTACAAAGTTATTCCAATGTAATAATAAGCAATGGAATAACAACAGTTCTCTTCATGAATAAGAAAGAATAACACCCCTTTACGGTATAACAAATAATATTCCCTACCTTAGAAGAACCGAATATTGGCAAGGTGAAGTAGCGAATACTTTTCTTCTTTCTCTCTCTATAGTTTCTCTCTATGAGTTTCAAAGAATTCGTGAAAATTATGAAGCACTAGGCCTCTATTTATAGAAGATTTCTAGCTTAAGACCGCCATGTGAAAAGGCAAGTGGCTCGACGAATCGGTGATGTGAAAAGAAAAGTGGTTTGACGCTCAGAATGTGAAACGACAAGTGGTTCGGCGCTCGTAATGTGAAAACGACAAGTGGTTCGGCGCTCAGAATGTGAAACGACAACAAGTGGTTTGATGTCCGTAAAGGTAATTACTATTGTGAAGGTAATTACTATTCACAAGGGTAATTACTATCGACGAAGGTAATTACTATTGACGAAGGTAAATACTATCGATACTATAATTACTATTCACAGGTAATTACTATTCACAAAGGTAATTACTATTGACGAAGGTAATTACTATCGACGAAAGGTAAATACTATTGACGAAGGTAATTACTATTCACAAAGGTAATTACTATCGACGAAGAGACTCTTAGATAATGACATATATGGGCCCCCATAAAATAATCAAACTTACCACAAACGCCTCATATATGTACTTTTATATACATTAAGGATTGAATAAATATTACCACAAATCATTTTATTTTTAATCAACACATTTTTAATCTTTCAACAATTATTAATCATTTATAACTTGTCGCCTCAATTAATAATATAACATATTATACGTATGATAATGTGACAATAATTGAATCAATAATATAAGAGATATGATGCAAAGAATTATCAGTAGCAATAATTGAGCATAAATGAGTGACTTCTCACGTAAGCATCAATAATCAATACCGTGTGCTACTATGCAACCACGCCAGACATCGTATTTTTTACCACCGGTAGTTTAACAGCTTTTAACGGTAACACCTCCGCCGTTATTTTTATAAAATATTTTTGTCGCTTTCTCAATCCGACAATAATTACATTAGGGGGTCCACCAATGATTGAGCCGTTGTATTTATATATTCCCTAACAAAAGAATATTCCCTAACCAAACGAATATTTTATAACAACTTGCATACTTTGCAAAATTTATAAATACTACCCACAACTATAATATTATCTCAAATTCACACCATAATATTAAAAATTATTTCGACAAAATTTAAATCTTTATTGATAAAATCTGGGTCTCACAATCTCCCTCCTTATGGAATTTCATCGCCCTCGAAATTAGGGTACGACTGGTATGATAAAGAGGTGAGGATACCTTGAATACCTTTATCGCTTAAAAACATTAAATTCATCTTTGTAATCCTACCAAAGATATTTATTCACAATTCATCTTTGCACTACAGGCCAAAGATATACAATCAGAAACCAATAATGCTTTGACGCAGCTTTAATAGTATCATCGACCACGAATTATCCATGCACCAATCGGCCAAGGATATTCGTGTTTTCAATTACGGCCATGATTATACCGAATAATCCTTGGTCATAATCATACCAAGTCTATCAATGCACTACTACCAAAGATGACTTTTACCACATCCATGAATTAATATTTCATTGTCGAGACTCACCAATAATTAATCCATATCATCGAATCATCCACCCCGCACTACGTGCCAAGGATATTCATTAGTATCACGACCACGAATTATCCATGCACTACGGCCAAAGATAATCGTGTATTCATTAGTATCACGATCACAAATTATCCATGCACTACGACCAAAGATAATCGTGTATTCATTAGTATCACGACCACAAATTATCCATGCACTACGTACCAAAGATAATCGTGTATTCATTAGTATCACGACCACAAATTATCCATGCACTACGGGCCAAGAATATTTGTGTATTCATTAATGGTCATGATCATGCTAACAACTGTCCATCAATGCACTACTGCCACTGATAATCGTTTTTTCAATTACGGTTATGATTATACCCAATAATCCATCGGTCATAATCATACCAAGTCCATCTATGCACTACAAAATACGTATGACTTTCAACATAATATAAACATGAGGATAATGATATAAAGAATCAATCAAATGAGATAAAGGATAAATATTAAACATTTATAATATAATTTATCCAGATTCAAGAATATCCCCATGTTATCAATCACTTAATAATCTCATAATCTAATATCATTAATATTATAACAATATTTTAATCACTTCTTAAATTTATAAACAATTTATCTCAATTGTTTACGCTTTTACCATATAATGCATTTAATCATTCAAAATGCCATACTCATAAGATATCATCACCAATTATCAAATCCTCATCAAAAAAAATATGCATATATTCTATATAGGATTCTCTAGCCATAAAATCCTATTTTCAACTTTGTTACTTCACATAACATATTTAACTCATATGTTCAGTAATTAAACTATTTTCATGAAAAATACCAAATCAGTCCCAAAAATATTCTTTTCTGGGTTTTAGCATAATATAGTCCCATAATGAAAATATATTTTTCTCTTTAATTTTTAAATTCATTTACTATTTTTCAAAAATCAATTTCTAATTAATTCCTTAAGAAATTGGCTACCTCAAGTTTAACTCCAAAATTCCCAAATCTTGACAGGACCTTACCCATGTTAACGTGAGCTTCCAGTTTAAATTTCATGGTCATCGAGTTATAGAACTCCTAAGTTATAGCGTTTTTCGTTTAAAAAACCTAAATATTGAAATAGTCATAACTTGCTCATTTTAAGTCGAATGAGCTCATTTTTGGACAGGAGCTACTTTATACCATATACCTTCATGTCCCAAAAGGCCAGAAATTTTCTCATAATTTAAGTGGCCAAAACAGCCCTCTAAAATCATGGCAAAGCAGCTTTTTCTTTTCGTTTTTTGCAGCTTTGCCCTCCTTTGCTAAAATCAGTCCACACAAAAATCTACAACACCTTTTCCAGTAATTCCACTTGGATTAGTTAGGTAACTCATAGATTTAACTCTAGGACTTGACCACACTCAAAAATTCAAAATATAATAGGAGATATGGTCAATTGAATTTCATGTTACGATTTTCACCAAAATCTGATTTTCAACTCTTTGTGATTTCTAAGAAACTTTCATGTTTTCACATACTAACCAACATAACTCATCTTAAAACTTACTAATACTTCATATACCCATGATTTTCATCAGTTCTATACTTTTATTATGACTTTCATCATAATCCACGTAAACAGATCCTTTTAGTTGAAGAAATATTTGAGGGTTTAAGAAATGGGTTTTTGTCTTTGGGGTCCATACAAAATTTGATTTCACGCTCTAGGGTAGGCTAGGAAGTCTTCAAGAATACGCCAAGAAATTTATTAATGATAGAAATATCATTCAAAATCATTACTCTCGTCCAAGACTTGGATAGTACGTCACATTAATACCAATCTGTGACTTCTATCCCTTAACCTCGATAAAGACCTCACAATGATACCTATCAACTTGCCATCTTCATCCACGACGTCGCCTACGTAAAAGTCCGGCTTCGGCATTTCACACAAGGAAGTCAACAACGAAAGGATCGGGGCTCTTTACTTATGGCTTGATATAACAATGATTAACTTTAGGGTTTGGTTACTTTGAATTCAGATAACAAAGTTGGTTAGGAATATGAAAGCTAACAACCTTACAAAAAGAATAATGAGTAGTTAATCAATCATTTTCAAAAATTACCTCAAAGGCAAGTATTTTCAAAGAGATAAGATCGACAGTAACGCAAAAAATGTTTATTTGAATCAAACAAGATTTAAAAATAGTAGCGAGAACGAAGGCTCCTACTAACGAAGTTTCAACCAATAAGTCAAAGTTTAACTTCTTCTTGAGTCAAAATTTAAACGTTGAACACAACTAGGTGAAATAAAAGAGTGGGTAGAACTGGTATCTAACACGGTATAGACTTCGCAAGAGCTTATGATTAACTTACCCGTGATAATTTTATTCAGGTTCCTCGTCACGAGAAAAAAAAAACACTCTCTCTTAAACTACCGGCTTTGGTTTGTCTAGGACAGCCTTTGGTGCCTCCATCCTTGTTGAATTTGTCTTCGGTAAATGACAAAATCGAGCTAAGTGACCTTCTCTTCCACAATTATAACATGCTTTGGACGGCATGGCGCAGTTCGGACTGATGTGTCCCTCTCCTCCGCATTTGAAGCATATGATAGGTGGTCTTTCTCCTTCCTTAACAACGGGTCTCTGGTGTGACGGTCTTTCCATCATTGTTGAATCTCCTTTTCTTGAAATGTCCATTCTTATTATTTTGGCCCTGATTACCACCTTAGTGGTTACCATATCTGGCCTGTTGATTCCCTCCACGCTTGTTGTCACCGCTCGATGACTACTCTCACCGGTATTATAATTTTGCCATCCGCTTCTTTTTAGTTAAGGCTGACTCGTTATCGCTACTCCACTAATCGAGCCCTATTTACAACATCCTAATAGAAACACGCTTTATGAGAAATAAGATGTTGACGATCTCCGCTTCAAACCTCTTAAAACATTCGCGCCATTCTCTCTTCATTATCCACCAAGTGGGACGAAACCGTGATAACTCCGCAAATTTTACCTCGTATCGCTATTACACGGTCATATTGTTTTGTTCCAACTTGATAAACTCCACCTCCTTCATGTGGCGAATACTTTCGTGAAAGTATTTGTCGTTGAATGTACTCCTGAACTTCTCCCAAGATATCTTCAATACAAAGAAAGTTGAGTACGTTTTTACGATTCCCCACCAAGAATCCGCTTCTCCGCAAGAACATAAAGGCGGCAAAGGAACCTTTGCTCCTCCTGAGCATCCCAAGACATCAAATATCTTGGTAATCTTTTATCCATGCTTCCGCCGTAAGTGGTTTTGGCTCTCCTTAAACTCCGGGTGGTCCCAGCTCCTTGAATTGTTTAGCGGTGACCGCCTCGAGAGTTTTCCGTGTTTCCACCTACGCTTTTGGATGTGAGTCGCTTTTTGATGTTGCATGAATTCTAAAACTTCTTAAACGTATCGTCGTCATCAATCGATCGATCGGTGTTGTTGTTTACGGGAGGATTATCGCCATCCCGTTGCACATTATCCTCGATTATTGATCCGTGGAGAATCAACAGCCTCCTGTGCTCCATTGTTATTCTCAACATTCTCTGATGCCATTTTCAAACACCGCCACAAAATAAGGGTTAATTGACATGCAACATATTATCACTATACTCGATCGACCAATCAAATACCAAATAAACTTAGGTAGGTCATACTAGCGAAAGGTATTCCCTGCCTCCCCCTCCTAGTACTATTCTCACATCTTAGCCAGGATCATATCCTAAGCTCGATACCAACCGTGACGCCCCTAAAATTAGGTATACGCCACCCATCTTGGGTCGCCACTTACATGGTACATAAATTCAAATACAACTTACTAATATAACTGCCGTGGTACAATACGACATAAACTATGAGTTTGAATACAAATATTGTCTACTAGATATTATACAAACTCAAAAGGAGTCCTCATTACAACTATTATCACACTATTTCACGTATAGTGAGGACTACTAATGCTATCCTTTCGACCATTACTCCGCTCCCCGACTCGTCTCAAATTTATGTTCTCATTTCCTCAAGAGAACAAAGTGAAAGAAAGGGTGAGCTCAACTAGCCCAAAGAAGAAATATTATGACTAAGATAATGCGTAATAATTTATCATTAGCCTTCAACAAAGTTAAACCGATAAAATACAATAGACAAAAAGTTTAATCAGCAGCGAATAAGCAATCCATTAAAAGAGTCAAGTAGAGAATAAAGTCTACTATCTTTTAGGTTTTAAAAGGTTTTTCATCATCATATAGCCGAGACTCACTTTAATAAATAATCCACATCATCGAATCACCTTTACACTACTACCCAAGGATATTCATCAAATTATCAATGGTCATGACTATACCGAATCACCCCGGTCATAATCATACCAAAAATCTATCCATCAACGCATTACACATGTGCCACCGAGGACTTTTATCACATCATTTATAACAAGCCATGATTATACCGAATGATCTCTCTAGTCATAATCATACTAAGTTCATCTATACACGTAAGTCAAGATAAACATAATATAACATGAGGATGATGACAATGACATAATAATTCAATAAAACAAGTTCAAGAATTATTTTATCCAGAATTATTAACGTCCAAATTGTCAAAATGATACTGCTTTTGTAGAGTAAAATTCAAGAATGATCGTAAGAATATTTCCATGAAAAGATATCGATGAAGCGCAAATATCAAGGATATTCAACTAATTTCATGGAGTATAGAAGTCAAAGATTTAACCAACTCGGGTATAATAAAGAATGGAATAACAAAAGAAATCACCATGCATGCGGTACTTTGCAGAGAAAAGTTATTCCAATGTAATAATAATAACGGAACCAGTCGTGAAATTCACAATCGGCATGTGATGATCCAATGTAATAATAAATGTCAATAATAATAAACAATGGAACCAGTCCTGTGTAAAACACACGCATGTGATATTCCAACAGTAATAATAAATGCGGAATAATAAACAATGGAACCAGTCCTGTAAAACACACGCATGTGATATTCCAAAGAATAATAAAGAATGGAATAATGTAAGGAGATCACCAAGTATAGGGGATTCACAGATACAAAGTTATTCCAATGTAATAAATAAGAATGGAATAATATAAGGATTTCACCAAGTATAGGGTATGCCACAGACACAAAGTTATGTATAGGGTATACCACTTTTACAGGTTATTCCAACAGAATAATAAGCAATGGAATAACAACAGTTCTCTTCATGAATAAGAAAGAATAACACCCCTTACGGGTATAACAAATAATATTCCCTACCTTAGAAGAACTGAATATTGGCAAGGTGAAGTAGCAGAATACTTTTCTTCTTTCTCTCTATAGTTTCTCTCTATAGAGTTTCAGTGAATTCGTGAAAAATTATGAAGCACTAGGCCTCTATTTATAGAAGATTTCTAGCTTAGCACCTGCCATGTGAAAAGGCAAGTGGCTTGACGACTGGTGATGTGAAAAGAAAAGTGGTTTGACGCCTGTAATGTGAAACGACAAGTGGTTCGACGCCTGTAATGTGAAACGACAAGTGGTTCGACGCCTGTAATGTGAAACGACAAGTGGTTTGATGTCTGGTAAAGGTAATTACTATTGACGAAGGTAATTACTATTCACAAGGGTAATTACTATTGACGAAGGTAATTACTATTGACGAAGGTAAATACTATTGACGAAGGTAATTACTATTCACAAAGGTAATTACTATCGATGAAGGTAATTACTATCGACGAAGGTAAATACTATCGACGAAGGTAATTACTATTCAATTACTATTCACAAAGGTAATTACTATCGACGAAGAGACTCTTAGATAATGACATATGGGCCCCCATAAAATAATCAAACTTACCACAAACGCCTCATAATGTACTTTTTATATACATTAAGGATTGAATAAATATTACCACAAATCATTTTATTTTTAATCAACACATTTTTTAATCTTTCAACAATTATTAATCATTTATAACTTGTCGCCTCAATTAATAATATAACATATTATACGATGATAATCGTGACAATAATTGAATCAATAATATAAGAGATATGATGCAAAGAATTATCAGTAGTAATAATTGAGCATAGTCGAGTGACTTCTCACGTAAGCATCAATAATCAATACCGTGCAGCTACTATGCAACCACGCCAGACATCGCACTTTTTACCACCGGGTAGTTTAACAGCTTTAACAAGAACACCTCCGCGCAATTATTTTTATAAAATATTTTTGTCGCTTTCTCAATCCGATATAATAATTACATTAGGGGTCCACCAATGATTGAGCCATTGTACGAATATTCCCTCACAAAAAGAATATTCCCGACCAAACGAATATTTTATAACAACTTGCATACTTTGCAAAATTTATAAATACTACCCACAACTATAATATTATCTCAAATTCACACCATAATATTAAAAATTATTTTGACAAAATTTAAATCTTTATTGATAAAATCTGGGGTCTCACAATCTCCCTCCTTATGGAATTTCATCGAAATTAGGGTACGACTGGTATGATAAAGAGGTGAGGATACCTTGAATACCTTTATCGCTTGAAAACATTAAATTCATCTTTGTAATCCTACCAAAGATATTTATTCACAATTCATCTTTGCACTACAGCCAAAGATATACAATCAGAAACCAATAATGCCGAGACGCCAACGACTTAATAGTATCACGACCACGAATTATCCATGCACCAATCGCCAAGGATATTCGTGTTTTCAATTACTACCATGATTATACCGAATAATCCTTGGTCATAATCATACCAAGTCTATCAATGCACTACGGCCAAAGATGACTTTTACCACATCCATGAATTAATATTTCATTGCTGAGACTCAGCTCAATAATTAATCCATATCATCGAATCATCCCTGCACTACAGGCCAAGGATATTCATTAGTATCACGACCACGAATTATCCATGCACTACGGCCAAAGATAATCGTGTATTCATTAGTATCACGATCACAAATTATCCATGCACTACGACCAAAGATAATCGTGTATTCATTAGTATCACGACCACAAATTATCCATGCACTACGTGCCAAAGATAATCGTGTATTCATTAGTATCACGACCACAAATTATCCATGCACTACGGGCCAAGAATATTTGTGTATTCATTAATGGTCATGATCATGCTAACAACTGTCCATCAATGCACTACGGCCACTGATAATCGTTTTTTCAATTACGGTTATGATTATACCGAACAATCCCTGGTCATAATCATACCAAGTCCATCTATGCACTACAGGCCACAGATGACTTTCAACATAATATAAACATGAGGATAATGATATAAAGAATCAATCAAATGAGATAAAGGATAAATATTAAACATTTATAATATAATTTATCCAGGATTCAAGAATATCCCCATGTTATCAATCACTTAATAATCTCATAATCTAATATCATTAATATTATAACAATATTTTAATCACTTCTTAAATTTATAAACAATTTATCTCAATTGTTTACGCTTTACCATATAATGCATTTAATCATTCAAAATGCCATACTCATAAGATATCATCACCAATTATCAAATCCTCATCAAAAAAAAAAATATATGCATATATTCTATATAGGATTCTCTAGCCATAAAATCCTATTTTCAACTTTGTTACTTCACATAACATATTTAACTCATATGTTCAGAATTAAACTATTTTCATGAAAAATACCAAATCAGTCCCAAAAATATTCTTTTCTGGGTTTTAGCATAATATAGTCCCATAATGAAAATATATTTTTCTCGGAATTTTTAAAATTCATTTACTATTTTTCAAAAATCAATTTCTAATTAATTCCTTAAGAAATTGGCTACCTCAAGTTTAACTCCAAAAATTCCCAAATCTTGACAGGACCTTACCCATGTTAACGTGAGCTTCCAGTTTAAATTTCATGGTCATCGGAGTTATAGAACTCCTATTATAAGCGTTTTAATCGAAAAACCTAAATATTGAAATAGTCATAACTTGCTCATTTTAAGTCAGAATGAGCTCATTTTTGGACAGGAGCTACTTTATACCATATACCTTCATGTCCCAAAAGGCCAGAAATTTTCTCATAATTTAAGTGGCCGAAACAGCCCCTCTAAAATCATGGCAGCAGAATTTTTTTTGGTTTTGCAGCTTTGCCTCCTTTGCTAAAATCAGTCCACACAAAAATCTACAACACCTTTTCCAGTAATTCCACTTGGATTAGTTAGGTAACTCATAGATTTAACTCTAGGACTTGACCACACTCAAAAATTCAAAATATAATAGGAGATATGGTCAATTGAATTTCATGTTACGATTTTCACCAAAATCTGATTTTCAACTCTTTGTGATTTCTAAGAAACTTTCATGTTTTCACATACTAACCAACATAACTCATCTTAAAACTTACTAATACTTCATATACCCATGATTTTCATCAGTTCTATACTTTTATTATGACTTTCATCATAATCCACGTAAATGCATCCTTTTAGTTGAAGAAATATTTGAGGGTTTAAGAAATGGGTTTTTGTCTTCGGGGTCCATACAAAATTTGATTTCACGCTCTAGGGTAGGCTAGAAGTCTTCAAGAATACGCCAAGAAATTTATTAATGATAGAAATATCATTCAAAATCATATTTCTCGTCCAAGACTTGGATAGTACGTCACATTAATACCAACTGTGACTTCTATCCCTTAACCTCGGATAAGACCTCACAATGATACCTATCAACTTGCCATCTTCATCCACGACGTCGCCTACAGAAAGTCTGGCTTCGGTGCATTCCACACAAGGAAGTCAACAACGAAAGGATCGGGGCTTTTTACTTATGGCTTGATATAACAGTGATTAACTTTAGGGTTTGGTTACTTTGAATTCGTATAACAAGTTGGTTAGAAATATGAAAGCTAACAACCTTACAAAAAGAATAATGAGTAGTTAATCAATCATTTTCAAAAATTACCTCAAAGGCAAGTATTTTCAAAGAGATAAGATCGACAGTAACGCAAAAAAATGTTTATTTGAATCAAACAAGATTTAAAAATAGTAGCGTAACGAAGGCTCCTACTAACGAAGTTTCAACCAATAAGTCAAAGTTTAACTTCTTCTGAGTCAAAATTTAAACGTTGAACACAACTAGGTGAAATAAAAGAGTGGGTAGAACTGTATCTAACACTTGATAGACTTCGCAAGAGCTTATGATTAACTTACCCGTGATAATTTTATTCGTGTTCCTCGTCACGAGAAAAAAAACTCTCTCTTAAACTACCGGCTTTGGTTTGTCTAGGGATGACCTTTGGTGCCTCCATCCTTGTTGAATTTGTCTTCTGTGAAATGACAAAATCGAGCTAAGTGACCTTCTCTTCCACAATTATAACATGCTTTGACTGGCATGGCGCAGCTTCGATCGATGTGTCCTCTCCTCCGCATTTGAAGCATATGATAGGTGGTCTTTCTCCTTCCTTAACAACGGGTCTTTGGTCTTGGACGCGCTTTCCATCATTGTTGAATCTCCTTTTCTTGAAATGTCCATTCTTATTATTTTGGCCCCGATTACCACCTTAGTGGTTACCATATCCGCCCGTTGATTCCTCCACGCTTGTTGTCACCGCTCTTGATGACTACTCTCACCGGTATTATAATTTTGCCTTGTCCGCTTCTTTTTAGTTAAGGCTGACTCGTTATCGCGCTCCACTAATCGAGCCCTATTTACAACATCTCAATAGAAACACGCTTTATGAGAAATAAGATGTTGACGTATCTCCGCTTCAAACCTCTTAAAAACATTCGCGCCATTCTCTTTCATTATCCACCAAGTGGGATGCAAACCGTGATAACTCCGCAAATTTTACCTCGTATTGCGACACGGCCATATTGTTTTGTTCCAACTTGATAAACTCCACCTCCTTCATGTGGCGAATACTTTCGAAAAAGTATTTGTCGTTGAATGCCTCCCCGAACTTCTCCCAAGATATCTTCAATACAAAGAAGTTGAGTACGCTTTTACCGATTCCCACCAAAGAATCATCTCCACAAGAACATAAAGGCGGCAAAAAGGAACCTTTTGCTCTTCGAGCATCCCAAGACATCAAATATCTTGTAATCTGCTTTATCCATGCTTCCGCCGTGGTGGTTTTGGCTCTCCTTAAACTCCCGGTGGTCCCAGCTCCTTGAATTGTTTAGCGGTGACCGAGAGTTTTCCGTGTTTCCACCTACGCTTTGGGATGTGAGTCGCTTTACCGATGTCGCATGAATTCTAAAACTTCTTAAACGTATCAGTCGTTCGTCAATTGATCGTTGTTGTTGTTTACAGGAGGATTATCGCCATCCCGTTGCACATTATCCCGATTATTGATCCGTGGAGAATCAATAGGTCCCCATGCTCCATTGTTATTCTCAACATTCTCGATGCCATTTTCAAACACCGCCACAAAATAAGGGTTAATTGACATGCAACATATTATCACTATACTCCTAACCGACCAATCAAATACCAAATAAACTTAGGTAGGTCATACTAGCGAAGGTATTCCCCGCCTCCCTCCTAGTACTATTCTCACATCTTAGCCAGGATCATATCCTAAGCTCGATATTAAATCGTGACGCCCCCAAAATTAGGTATACGCCACCCATCTTGGGTCGCCACTTACATGGTACATAAATTCAAATACAACTTACTAATATAACTGCCGCAGTATATAATACGACATAAACTATGAGTTTGAATACAAATATTGTCTACTAGATATTATACAAACTCAAAAGGAGTCCTCACTACAACTATTATCACACTATTTCACGTAATAGTGAGGACTACTAATGCTATCCTTTGGACCATTACTCCGCTCCCACTCGTCCCAAATATGTTCTCATTTCCTCAAGAGAATGTGAAAGAAAGAAAGGGTGAGCTCAACTAGCCCAAAGAAGAAATATTATGACTAAGATAATGCGTAATAATTTATCATTAGCCTTCAACAAAGTTGTTAAACCGATAAAATACAATAGACAAAAAGTTTAATCTGCAGCTGAATAAGCAATCCATTAAAAGAGTCAAGTAGAGAATAAAGTCTACTATCTTTTAGGTTTTAAAAGGTTTTCATCATCAAGTATATAGCTGAGACTCAGCTTTAATAAATAATCCACATCATCGAATCACCTTTGCACTACGGCCAAGGATATTCATCAAATTATCAATGGTCATGACTATACCGAATCACCCCTGGTCATAATCATACCAAAAACTATCCATCACTGCATTACAGGCCACTGAGGACTTTTATCACATCATTTATAACAAGCCATGATTATACCGAATGATCTCTAGTCATAATCATACTAAGTTCATCTATACACGTAAGCCGAAGATAACATAATATAACATGAGGATGATGACAATGACATAATAATTCAATAAAACAAGTTCAAGAATTATTTTATCCAGGAATTATTAACGTCCAAATTGTCAAAAATGATACTTGCTTTTGTAGAGTAAAATTCAAGAATGATCGTAAGAATATTTCCATGAAAAGAAATTGGATGAAGCGCAAATATCAAGGATATTCAACTAATTTCATGGAGTATAGAAGTCAAAGATTTAACCAACTGGGTATAATAAAGAATGGAATAACAAAAGAAATCACCATGCACGCGATTGCAGAGACAAAGTTATTCCAATGTAATAATAATAATCGGAACCAAAGTGTGAAATTCACAATCGAAGCGTGATGATCCAATGTAATAATAAATGCTGAATAATAAACAATGGAACCAGTCCGGTGTAAAACACACGCATGTGATATTCCAAATGTAATAATAAATGCGAATAATAAACAATGGAACCAGTCCTGTAAAACACACGCATGTGATATTCCAATGTAATAATAAAGAATGGAATAATGTAAGGAGATCACCAAGTATAGGGGATTCAGCAGTATACAGTAAGTATTCCAATGTAATAAATAAGAATGGAATAATATAAGGATTTCACCAAGTATAGGGTATGCCAAGCAGACACAAAGTTATGTATATAGGTATACCACTTTTACAAAAGTTATTCCAATGTAATAATAAGCAATGGAATAACAACAGCCTCTCTTCATGAATAAGAAAGAATAACACCCCTTACGGGTATAACAAATAATATTCCCTACCTTAGAAGAACCGAATATCGGCAAGGTGAAGTAGCGAATACTTTTCTTCTTTCTCTCTATAGTTTCTCTCTATAGAGTTTCAAAGAATTCGTGAAAATTATGAAGCACTAGGCCTCTATTTATAGAAGATTTCTAGCTTAAAGACCGCCATGTGAAAAGGCAAGTGGCTCGACGACCGGTGATGTGAAAAGAAAAGTGGTTTGACGCTTTGTAATGTGAAACGACAAGTGGTTCGACGCTCAGTAATGTGAAACGACAAGTGGTTCGACGCTTTGAATGTGAAACGACAAGTGGTTTGATGTCCGGTAAAGGTAATTACTATCGACGGCGAGGTAATTACTATTCACAAGGGTAATTACTATTGACGAAGGTAATTACTATCGATTTAAGGTAAATACTATCGACGAAGGTAATTACTATTCACAAAGGTAATTACTATCGACGAAGGTAATTACTATCGACGAAGGTAAATACTATTTTGACGAAGGTAATTACTATTCACAAAGGTAATTACTATCACGAAGAGACTCTTAGATAATGACATATGGGCCCCCATAAAATAATCAAACTTACCACAAACGCTCCTATAATGTACTTTTTTATATACATTAAGGATTGAATAAATATTACCACAAATCATTTTATTTTTAATCAACACATTTTTTAATCTTTCAACAATTATTAATCATTTATAACTTGTCGCCTCAATTAATAATATAACATATTATACGTATGATAATCGTGACAATAATTGAATCAATAATATAAGAGATATGATGCAAAGAATTATCAGAAAGTAATAATTGAGCATAATGTAGTGACTTCTCACGTAAGCATCAATAATCAATACCGTGCTACTATGCAACCACGCCAGACATCGCATTTTTACCACCGGGTAGTTCAACAGCTTTTAAACGGTAACACCTCCGCCGTTATTTTTATAAAATATTTTTGTCGCTTTCTCAATCCGACAATAATTTACGCTAGGGGGGTCCACCAATGATTGAGCCAGTAGTATTTAATATTCCCTAACAAAAAGAATATTCCCCACCAAACGAATATTTTATAACAACTTGCATACTTTGCAAAATTTATAAATACTACCCACAACTATAATATTATCTCAAATTCACACCATAATATTAAAAATTATTTTGACAAAATTTAAATCTTTATTGATAAAATCTGGGGTCTCACAATCTCCCTCCTTATGGAATTTCTCCCTCGAAATTAGGGTAATGCGACTGGTATGATAAAGAGGTGAGGATACCTTGAATACCTTTATCGCTTTGAAAACATTAAATTCATCCGTGTAATCCTACCAAAGATATTTATTCACAATTCATCTTTGCACTACAGCCCAAAGATATACAACTCAGAAACCAATAATGCTTTGAGACGCAGCCTTAATAGTATCACGACCACGAATTATCCATGCACCAATCGGCCAAGGATATTCGTGTTTTTCAATTACTGGCCATGATTATACCGAATAATCCTTGGTCATAATCATACCAAGTCTATCAATGCACTACTACCAAAGATGACTTTTACCACATCCATGAATTAATATTTCATTCTTTGAGACTCACCAATAATTAATCCATATCATCGAATCATCCCTACACTACAGGCCAAGGATATTCATTAGTATCACGACCAACGAATTATCCATGCACTACGGCAAAGATAATCGTGTATTCATTAGTATCACGATCACAAATTATCCATGCACTACGACCAAAGATAATCGTGTATTCATTAGTATCACGACCACAAATTATCCATGCACTACGTGCCAAAGATAATCGTGTATTCATTAGTATCACGACCACAAATTATCCATGCACTACGGGCCAAGAATATTTGTGTATTCATTAATGGTCATGATCATGCCAACAACTGTCCATCAATGCACTACTACCAATCGATAATCGTGTTTTCAATTACTACTATGATTATACCGAACAATCCCTCGGTCATAATCATACCAAGTCCATCTATGCACTACATGTGCCACGATGACTTTCAACATAATATAAACATGAGGATAATGATATAAAGAATCAATCAAATGAGATAAAGGATAAATATTAAACATTTATAATATAATTTATCCAGGATTCAAGAATATCCCCATGTTATCAATCACTTAATAATCTCATAATCTAATATCATTAATATTATAACAATATTTTAATCACTTCTTAAATTTATAAACAATTTATCTCAATTGTTTACGCTTTACCATATAATGCATGTAATCATTCAAAAATGCCATACTCATAAGATATCATCACCAATTATCAAATCCCTCATCAAAAAAAAAAAATTGCATATATTCTATATAGGATTCTCTAGCCATAAAATCCTATTTTCAACAGTTAACGGTAAAACTTCCGCCGTTATTTTTATAAAATATTTTTGTCGTTTTCTCAATTCGATAATAATTCCATTGTGGGGTCCACCATTGATTGTGCCGTCGTACGAATATTCCCTGATAAAATGAATATTCCCCGACCAATCGAATATTATATAACAACTTGCGAACTTTGTGAAATTTATAAATATTACCCACAACTAAAACATTATATCAAATTCATTCCATAATATTTAAAAGTGATATTTATAGAAAAATCATCTTTATTAAAAAAATTGGGGTCTTACAACCTCCCCTTCTTATTAAATTTTGCCCTCGAAATTAGGGTACATACCTGGTATGTCGAAGAGGTAAGGATACCTTGATTTCATTTCAGATTCTAACTCCCAGGTCATTTCCTCAACATCGTGGTTTCTCCATAAAACTTTGACTTGAGGTATAAGCTTGGAGCGTAGAATATGTTCCTTCTTATCCAAGATTTGAATAGGAACCTCTTCATACGTTAAATCTTCCGCTATTTCGTTCGGTTCTAACTCAATAATGTGGTTCGGGTCTTCCACATATTTACGTAACATGGATATATGAAAAACGTTATGAACACGAAACATACTTGGCATTAAAGTGAGTCTATACGCCACAGTTCCTACTCGATTGAGGATCAAAAATGGGGTAATGAATCGAGGACTGAGCTTTCCTCTCTTTCCAAATCTCGTAACTCCTTTTCATGGAGAAACACGTAACAACACATGATCTCCAATATCGAATTTCACGTCCTTTCGATGAAGATCAGCATAACTCTTTTGTCGATCTTGTGAGGTTTTTATACGTTGTCGTATCGTTTGAATCTTTTTCGTAGTCATACGTACTAACTCCAGTCCCAACAATGTTGCTTCACCCACCTCATCCCAGCATACTGGAGAACGACACTTTCTTCCATACAACGCTGCCATGCTAATACTTGCTTGATAACTGTTTTTGTAGGAAAACTTCACCAATGGTAAGAACTTATCCCAACTTCCCTTAAAGTCAAGGACACAGTGTCTTAATAAATCTTCAAGAGTTTGAATAGTCCTCTCTAATTGTCCGTCCGTCTGAGGATGATATGCCGAACTAAATCGTAAATTCTTGCCCATAGATTTTTGCAAACTAACCCAAAATCTTGAAGTGAATCTTGGGTCTCGATCAGAAACTATGGATACTGGCATACCACACAATCTTACAACCTCGTTTATGTACATACGAGAAAGACGTTCAAGTGTATAAGTTTCTTGTATAGGTAAGAAATGAGCAAACTTGGTCAATCTGTCAACAATGACCCAAATTGCATCTATACCTTGAGATACCTTTTAGTACTTGATGCTCCGCCTTGACTCGTTGACAAGTTAGACACCTTGAGATAAACAACGCTATCTCTCTCTTCATATTGCTCCACAAAAATGAATGACGAAGATCATGATACATTTTGGTACTCCCAGGATGGATTGTAAATGGTGTGTTGTGCACCTCCATCATGATTTTATACTTTAAATCAGGGTCTTTAAGAACACAAAGTCTAGAGTTGACTCGAAGTATTCCTTCTTCATCGATTCTTTCTTCCGGCATAGTACCTTCTTGTACTTTTTTCCTCATTCGCATCAGCTCCAGGTCTGTAGCTTGAGCAGCTTTAACTTTATCGATTAAAGTCAGTTCTACTCATATATTCGCCATCATCACGTGGTTCCCTGGAGTCTTTATCTCTATCTCCATCCTTTGCAAGTCATACAAAATGGGCCTTTGCGTTGATAATATCGCACTCGTACCCGCATATGATCTTCTACTCAATGCGTCAGCTACCACGTTTGTTTTTCCAAGATGGTATTGGATGGTATGATCATAATCTTTCAATAGTTCAAGCCAACGTCGTTGTCGCATGTTGAGTTCTTTTTGAGTGAAGAAATATTTGAGGCTTTTATGATTCGTAAAGATCTCCACTTTCTTCCCATACAAGTAATGCCTCCAAATCTTTAGTGGAAAAACGACTGCTGCCAACTCTAGATCATGAGTAGGATAATTCCTCTCATATTCTTTGAGTTATCGAGAGGCATAGGCTATGACTTTCCTATGTTTCATGAGAACACATCTTAACCCTTTGCCCGAAACATCACTATAGATGACAAATCCCTTCGAGCTAGATGGTATTGTCAGAACAGGTGCTAAAATAAGTCTCCTCTTGAGTTCTTGAAAACTCTTCTCGCATTTCTCACTCCAACTGAATTTTGTATCCTTCCGAGTCAGCTGAGTTAATGGAGTAGCGATTCTAGAAAACCCTTCTACGAATCTCCAATAATAACCAGCTAAGCCGAGAAAGCTACATACTTCTATCCATTAATTTAGGTTGTTCTCACTTTTTGAATAGCTTCAATCTTTTCTGGGTCAACAGATATTCCATGACTTGATACCACGTGCCCAAGGAATGCTACTTTCTCAAGCCAGAACTCACATTTCTTCAACTTGGCATAAATCTTGTTTTCACGAAGCTTTTGGAGTATCAGCCTCAAGTGTTGCTCATGATCTTCACAGCTTTTGGAATAAATGAGGATGTCATCAATAAAGACGACCACAAAGTGATCCAAATATTCCTTGAATACTCGATTCATCATATCCATGAAGGCAGCAGGAGCATTAGTCAATCCAAAAGACATGACTAGGAATTCATAATGCCCGTACCGAGTTCTGAAAGCCGTCTTTGGAATGTCATCGGTTCTAATCTTCAATTGGTGATATCCAAAATGAAGATCAATCTTTGAAAAGAATTTGGCGCCTTGCAACAGGTTAAACATGTCATCAATACGTGGAAATGGGTACCTATTTTTGATGGTGACATGATTCAACTACCGATAATCAATACAAAGTTACATACTCCCATCTTTCTTCTTCACGAATAGAACACGAGCACCCCAAGGAGAAGTACTAGGACGAATGAAACCGATGTCTAACAATTCCTGCAGTTGAGTCTTTAACTCCTGAAGTTCAATAGGAGTCATTCGATATGGGGCTTTGGAAATAGGTTTTGTACCGGGTTCAAGATCGATACAAAATTCAATTCCACACTCTGGGGGTAGGGCAGGAAGTTCTTCAGGGAATACGTCAGGAAATTTATTAACAATAGAAATATCATTCAAAATTGATGTATTTTTGTTTAGATCCGTGACATGAGCTAAGAACGTTTGACATCCATTTTTCAATAAACGAATAGCTTTATGGCTTGAGATGACAGTGATTGATTTTAATGGTTTGGTTGCTTGAATTCGCATAATAGGTTGGTTAGGAATATGAAAGCTAATAACCTTACGAAAACAATCAATTTTTGCATGATGAGTAGTTAACCAATCAATCCCTAGAATTACGTCAAATGCAAGTATTTTCAATGAAATAAGATCGACAGGTAATGTGATGGTACCGATTTGAACCAAACAAGACTTACAAACAGTGGATGTAATGAAGGTTTCTCCCAATGGAGTTTTAATAGATAAGTCAAAGTCCAATTTCTCCGGGGTCAAATTTAAACGTTGAGCGCAGGTAGGAGAAATAAAAGAATTGGTAGAACCAGTATCAAATAAGGTATATACTTCGCTAGAGTTTATGATAAGCTTACCCGTGATGACCTTGTTCGGGTTCCTTGCTTTTTGGGAGGTCACAACAAACGCTCTCCCTTGGACTACCAGTTTTGTCTTATCTGGGACGGCCTTTGATGCCTCCATCCCAGCTGGACTTGTCTTCGGTGCATGACAAAATCAGGCCAGGTGACCTTCTCTTCCACAATTTTAACATGCTTTGGATGGCATCACACAGTTTGGACTGATGTGTCCCTCCCCTCCACATTTGAAGCATATGATAGGTGGTCGTTCTCCTTCCTTAACGACAGGTGCTGATGCTGACGTTTTTCCATCATTGTTGAATCTTCTCTTCTTAAAATGTCCATTCTTATTGTTTTGGCCATGGTTACCATTTTCTGGCATGTTGATTCCCTCCACGCTTATTGTCACCGATTCGATGACTGTTATCACTGGAATTATCATTTTGTTGGCTGCTCTCTTTTGGTTAGGTTGACTCATTATCGCGCTACAATAACTAAGCCCTATTAACAACATCTGAATATAAACACAGTTTATGAGAGATAAGATATTGACGTATATCGGGTTTCAAACCTCTAAGAAACATTTGCGTCATTCTCTCCTCATTATCAACCAAATGGGACGCAAACTGGGACAACTCGGCAAACTTGGCTTCGTACTGTGACACGGTCATATGGTTTTGCTCTAGCTTAATGAACTCTACCTCTTTCATGTGACGAATACTTACGGTAAAGTACTTGTCGTTGAATAATTTTTGAAACTTCTCCCAAGTCATCTTCAGTGCGGCAAGTTGAGTACACTTTACAAATTCCACCAGTAATCTGCCCTTGCTCGCAACATGAAGGTGGCGAAGGGAACCTTTTACTCTTCGGAGCATCCCAAGACATCAAATATCTTGTAGATCTGCTTTATCCATATCTCCGCCTTAAGTGGTTTTGGCTCTCCAAAAAACTCCGTTGGTTCAAGCTCCTTGAACTGTTTGGCGGTGACCATCCTAGAGTTGCCAGTGTTTCCACCTGCATTTTGGACAGGAGCCGTTCTCGCCTGATGTTGCATGAATTGCATAAAGCCTCTGAACATTCCATCGTTCATCATTTGGTCAGTGTTGTTGTTTGCATGAGGATTGCTACCTTCCTGATGCACATTGTCCTGATTATTGATCTGTGGAGACTCAACGGTCTCCTGTGCTCCATTGCTATTCTAAACATTCTCGGATGCCATTTTCAAATACTACCACAAAACAAGGGTTAATTAACATATCACATATTATCCCTATACTCTGACCGACCAATTAAATACCAAATAAACTTAGGTAGGTCATACTAGCGAAGGAATTCCCCGTCTCTCCCCTCCTAGTTCTTGTCTCACATCTCAGCCAGAGATCATATCCCTAAGCTTTGATACCAACTGCGACACCCCAAAAATAGGTATACATCACCCATCTTGAGTCACCAAATACATGGTACAGAATACAAATACAATCTTAAATATACAACAACAGTTGTGAGTTTTAATACAAATATTTTCTTCTAAACAATATCCACTCTCAGAATAAGTCGTCATTACAATTATTATCACACTATTTCATAGAATAGTGAAGACTACTAATGCTATCATCTGAACCGTCACTCCGTTCCCTGACTAGTCCCTGCTACGTTCTCATTTCCTGAAGAGAACAATGAAAGCAAAAGGGTGAGCTCAACTAGCCCAGTAAGAAATATTATGACTAAGATAATGCAGAATAAATTATCGTTAGCCTTCAATAGTGTTAAGTTGATAAAATATAACAAACATCAAGTTTAACTGCAGCGGAACAAGCAATCTATTAAAAGAGTCAAGTAGAGATTAAAATCTACTATCCTTTATGATTTAAAAAGGTTTTTCATCACTTTTATCGCTGAGACTCAGTTTAATAATTAATCCACATCATCCCTGCACTACGACCAATGATATTCATTAATATCACAACCATAAATTATCCATGCACTACGGGCCAAGAATATTTGTGTATTCATCAATGGTCATGATCATGACAACAACTGTCCATCAATGCACTACGGGCCAATGAGGACTTTTAACACATCATTTGTAACATTACTATTAATGATTATACCGAATAATCCTTATATAATCATACCAAGTCCATCTATGCACTACAAGCCACAGATGACTTTCAACAAAATATAAACATGAGGATGATGACAACGATATAAGAATTCAATACAACAAGTTTAAGAATTAGTTTATCTAGGAATAAATAACGTCTAAATTGTCAACATGATACTACTTTGTGGTGTAAAATTCAAGAATGCTCAGAAGAATATTTCCACGAAAAGATACTGGATGAAGCTCACATATCTAGGATATTCCACTAATTTCATGGAGTATAAAAGCCAAAACTTTAACCAATTGAGTATAATAAACAAATGGAATAACAAAAGAAATCACCAGGCATACGATAGACCGCACAGACAGGTTATTCCAACAGAATAATAAATAACGGAACCAGGTCATGCGTAAACGCACAGACATGATATTCCAACCGAATAATAAATAACGGAACCAGGTCAGGCAAAATTCGCACCGACAGGATGTTCCAACAGAATAATAAATAACTGAACCAAGTCATGCGTAAACTCACAGACAGGATGTTCCAACATAATAATAAAGAATAGAATAACAGAAGAATTTCATCATATATGCAGTACTTCGCATAGACAGGTTATTCCAACATAATAATAAGGAATGCAGTAACAGAAGAATTTCACCAAGTATAGGGTAGACCGCGTATACAGGTTATTCCAACAGAATAATAAAGAATGGAATAATAGAAGTTCTCTTCATGAATATGAAAGAAATAATACCCCTTACCGTAAAAGAAGAGTATTCCGACTAGTAGGGCGAGGATATTCTTGAAGAAAACTTGCACTATGCTCAAAGCTTCTTAAAACTCTAAAGAAATATGCTCAAGATTATAGAAGAGAATTCTCTGAATTTCTGCTGTGATTTCAATTCTAACTAAGCATCCTATTTATAGGAAAATAGAAAGGATACTATACAATAAAATATAATATATTCTATTTATAATATATATATATATATATATATATATATATATATATATATATAATACGTAATTCCCTCCGTGACTGCCTCAAATTTCTTCCCCCTCCCCACTTGCACTCATCATACATATATATATATATAATATAAAAATATATAATATATATACTAGCACATGCCTATATATATGTATATTATATAAAAACTCCATCCTAACACTTTTGTTATCTCCCTCTGTGACTTAATGTCACACCCCCCACCCATCATTATCATATACATATATATATAATAATTATATATATATATATAACAAAACTGAAATAACTTCTACCGACAGTTTTGAAAAATGAGTAAGTGGGTGTCCAAATAATAAGCCAAAATTTACAACAAATACTTCATAAAAATACCCTCAATATTTTTAACAACATTTATCATCATTATTATAATTCACAACATTAATCGACTGTGTCGCTCCTGTGAAAGAGGGGCTTTCTAATAAGGATTTCTCCTATTGCCAGCAAGATTAGGTGACCAAACCTCTCATTGGCGTAACTTCTGACATCGTTAATATTGCAAATAATAATATTAATAACTCATCATCTCAATTATTGATTTAATAATATATAAAATATCGACAATAATTGAATCAAATAACGTGAGATACTATGCAACAATTATCGTGTAGCAATAATTGAAAAAACTAAGTGACTTCTCACGTAAGCATCAATAATCAATACCGTAATGTTACTATGCAACCACGCGTATTCATCATGCATTTTTTTAACACCGGTGTTTCAACAGCTTAATCAGAAAACTTCATTGCGTTTTTCATATAAATATATTTTGTCATTTTCTCAATCCGATAATAATTACGTTGTGGGGTCCCCCAATGATTGTGCCATCGTACAAATATTTCCTGATAAAACGAATATTCCCCGACCAATCGAATATTATATAATAACTTGCGTACTTTACAAAATTTATAAATATTACCCACAACTATAACATTATATCAAATTCATTCCATAATATTTAAAAATGATATTTATAGAAAAATCATCTTTATTAAAAAAATTGGGGTCTTACATACCATATGCATTAGTTTTAAGAACCGCACCTAATCCTAATAATATCTGACTAATCTAAATAGTTTCTAACTATTAAATATATACATGAGAAAAGAATCACCTTTTCACCACACATACATTGATAGCGTGACAACGACATTCCAATGATTATCAATGTAATAAACTGAGTGCAAGCACAAAATCCTCGCCCATACAAAGGTTTATACAACTCAACCATCACATGAGTCCTCAATCGAAATCCCACCTAACTCTATCTTACTCTTAACAACTTACCCTTAACTTGCTCAATACGAATTCCTCGTATCACATTATCTATAACTCCTCATGAGTTTATCTTGTACTATATCATAGTACATTATCTTCATAGCATCAAGTTATAATTATTCAAACATTACAGACCATCTTCCTTTTATAACTTAAATAGACCACGTCGTGATCTTATTCTATAATCATCTCCCTTAAAATTCTTTTCTTAACTCGTGATCATTTTGTTTTACGATCATCTTTATTTCCTTTTTCATCATTTACGATTTTGTTTATGCTTTTAATCTTCCAGATTTTGTGTATTCAATATTATTCATTATCTTGGCTATTGGAGTTAGGCAACTCCCATTTCTTATCTTTATATCTCTTTAAGATTCTTCTTTGAATTCTCTTGTTTATAAAACAATTCTTCCTTTAAGAATTTCTAACTTCGTTTACATTGCTCAACATTTCATTCGAGTTCTACATTTTCATCATACGTATCCACTTTCTATACTTGGTACACATCGAGTCTCTAACAGTTTCAATATGGTACGCTGAGTGGTTTCCCATAAACAACCAACAAACTAGGTTCCGATTTGCTAGTTCGTATATACCTCTGCTCTATGAAGGAATCGTTTAGCCCAGACACCATACATCAACTATTAATGAGTACATTTGTACCATACTTAAATATAACTTTTTATTCTTAACTTCTTTATCATTCTCTTTTTATAGACATTGTCTATTTATTATCACCTTACATCCTTATTATTAGAGTTGGGTAACCCCACTTTCATATTCCTTATAACTCTGCGAGATTCTTCTTTGAATCCTCTCATGCATGTTTTAATCCCTTCTTTATATATTTCTTAAATTACATCTTATTGTTCAAACTCAATTTGAGCTTATTCGTTCATTATCTTCACCTCTCTTCTCTAAGGTTATAGCCTAAGGTACTCTTACCTAAGGTTTCTAACCTATCAGCTTTGATACCAACTGTAAGACCCCAAAATTCATACAATTTAATTCTCAACTTTGGTCTTTAATAATACATTCAACCTCTAATTTTACATCATTAAACGATAATACAACCATTGAAATTTGAAGAATAATTAAAATTTTCTATTACAAACTATCCTCGTTCCCAAAACCTTCAACCTTTACATCTAAATATCTCAGAATCATTTTAATACTACAATAGTTTATATTGCAAAACGATATTACAATTCAACATTAATACATTATTCGGAACCTTAAAAACGGTTCAAATAATAATAACACAACCAAAGTGTATAAATCTTCAAGTATCACATCTGATTCATGTTAGAGTTTATGCCCTAGAGGCCAATTATTTGATATAATTGCTTAACGTTTTGATATTATATTTGATTGAATAAATGAATGATTTTTTTATGGTTTTATTTATTGTGTTATATAAATGTTAACATAATAAAAAAATCCATAGAATAGTGATACAAATTATATAGTTTCAAGTATGTGACTTGAACATGAGATTATATAATTACAATTAGTATTATTGTTCTTAAATGTCCCTAGTCGAGTATCATTGTTGATGGGACAACAATGATGCATTAAGACTAGTATGTGGATTGACTGATGACCAAATCTAATTGGTCATAAATATATGAGATATTAAGTCAATGCATAGGTGCATGTTAGAGAACGATGTACTGAACAGACCCACCATGAGAATTCTACGTGGAACATTATGCAAAGTGTCATTAGCGATTCTCATAGTGACAATGATGTAATGGTCCTCCGACCTAAAATCACTATATTACTACACGAGAATTTATGTACTTTGATATCATTAAATGTCACCTTTAATAGGGTGGACTATAAAGGTGATTATTGGGTACATCATGAATCTTGTAAGAAATATGAGTGATCTAGATGGAATTTAACCATCCTATATATTAGGGGTGATATCCATAGGCCTCTTGATTGAGTAGGACTATGAAATGTTTGGCCATGCTCAAATAGTGAATTGTTTCATATAGTCTACTCATTGATCAAGAAAACTCAGATTAAATTATGAAGAGTATGACACATTCCATGGCTCAAGTTTAATCTAGGATATTAAGGTTAAAAGGATTAAATTACATTGAAACATTGGTCATTAAAAGGTTGCATCGAATCATCGATCTTATTATTACTTAGGTAGCAGTGATGCATTACTAGATGTCGCTCACTGTTTATAATTTTATAATATGCTTTTAAAATTATTGCCAACGTAATAATAACCTATAGGGTCACACACATAGAACGTAATTAAAAGAAAATTAATTTAAATTGTAAAGATTTAAATATATCAATATGATTGATAGTATTTAAATTAATAGGATAATTTATATATAGGTATATTAATTAAGAAAGACTTAATTAAGATATATATATATAAATTTGATTTTATTAGGTTTTGAATAATTCCTTTTAATCGCTATATATATGATATGTAGTAGCCATTTTAGGTATTATTCATAAACTAAAACCCTAGCCGCTTCTTAGAGAGACCAGAGAGAAAACCTTTTGAAAATCTTGTTCTTTTGGTGGCTAGTACTAAGAAGTCCTTTTTGCGTAAATCGTGTGACGGTTCGTATACACGTTCGTGTGGATACCATAGAGACGTAGTTTCATGAGGAATTGCGTTAGAGATTCGAAGCGTTTCAGAAGCACTTTCATATTCGATATAATTTCTTTACACTGAATTACTTGAATTTCGCATGGATCCTGTTTAGGGTTTCGGAAATTGTTTTGATTATTTTTAATTTTTCCGCTGCGTTTTTATGCCGAAATCCCTTCAATTAATGTCTTTCAAGTAACACATAACTTTACCTTGAATCTTGAACCTGCAAAAATGGTTATTTTTAAGGTTGAGCTTGACAGCCCATCAAAATCTAACAGTTTTCATGTATCACATAACACATAATAACATGCTCAACATAAACATACATGCTACAGTTCATATAACAAGTATAAAGATTGAGTCCTTACTCAATCAACATGCTTTAATCAATCAACATAGTCATCAATTGACTTTAACATTTCATACTTTCAACATACTTTAACATTTCATACTTTCAGCATACTTTAACATTTCATACTTTTAGTCGGGACCACGGCGCTGTGGGAGACCCCCTCGACCCCCTTGTGTTGTGCACGATGGTCGTGACCCCAATTTGTTATATATTTTTCTTTAATTTTATATAAACTTTTATATGCTTATTGTGATATGCATGGTGCACAGTTATGGCCTTTTGACCCATAGGTTAGTGGTTTTTGGTTTTGAAATACGGCTTGCATGTCGTGCCTTTCTATAAATTCTAATGTAATATTCTCTTCTCATCTAAATCCCCTCGAATGTAACTCGAGGTTTCTTTATGTCATGTAATAATCTGTAATCGATGAAAATGTCAAGATGGAGAACACGATGGAAAGATGACGATGGAGAGGAGGCACATGCTTGAGGAAGATCCAAGGAAGCTATTTATTTTAAGATCTTTTACCACCTTAGATTGACCTTCAATCTTTCATTAGCTTGAAAATATTGACAGTGGATTATGCCATAACTGTGACACATTTATTTTTTTGCACTTTATTTATGCTTATATGCGATATGATATGATAAATAATGTGCATGCTTAATAAGATTAAAAATTGGTGAGATCTAAATTTATTTATAAAATCCCTCATTAAATTATTAAATCTAAATTAGATACCTTCCAATGAATAACACTCATCAAGCCCTTGATCCATAGATGTAGGTTTGCCAAAGCAAAGTACCCTATTTATCTTGGTAAGATGCGATAGGGTAATTGTGATATCCAAACTGTTAAAATCACTAGGCCCAACTTAACTAAGTTATCTCAATAGGATTGTGGACTTAGAGGCATAGAGTTTGGTAGGTACCATAAGATTGACTAGAAACAAATGTTGTTCACCAAACTATCCAAGAGTTATATATGATATAATTGACAAAAGGGTTGTCTACCTAAAAATTGTTTTCCAAATTAATGGTGAGGGCTATTAATTTGAATAAAATAGTGGGAGGTATATTTTGAATGTACTATTATCAATTACATAATATCAACTCTGCAATTTGATTTATTATTTTTTTTGCACTTATAAATTGTAGATATCAATGGCAAACAACAACAATACGAGTAGTCTTTCACTACGATCAGTCCTTGAGAAGGACAAGCTGAGTGGAATTAATTTCCTTGACTGGCATAGGAACTTGAGGATTGTCCTCAAACAAGAGCGCAAGCTATATGTCATTGAAAAGCCCATTCCTATAGCACCAGCTGATACTGCACCACGTGCAGAGCATAATGCTTACTAGAAGCATCAAGATGATGCTCTGGATGTGAGTTGTCTCATGCTAGCAATCATGAACGCTGAGCTTCAGAAGCAACATGAGTTGATGGATGCTTATGAGATGATCGAGCATCTCAAGAAATTGTTCAAAGGGCATGCTCGATAGGAGAGGTATGATACAAGCAAGGCATTGTATCACTGTAAGATGGGTGAACGTGATCCAGTTGGTCCATATGTGCTGAAAATGATTGGGTATATGGAGTACCTTGATAGGTTGGGTTTTCCAATCACTCCGAAGGCCCAAACAGATCTTGTTTTGCAATCCCTAAATAGCAGCTATTCTCAATTTGTCATGAATTATTTTATGAATGAAATTACGAAACCCCTTACTGAGTTGTTGAGCATGTTAAGAACTGCCAAGAACAACATGAAAAAGGCAGGACCCACTCCCATAATGATGGTGAAAAAGGGGAATGCTAAGGGAAATTGGAAAGCCAAGAAGAAAATAGGATCTAAATCTGGTCCTAAACCTAATCCCAAAACCAAACAGGCTTTAAAACCTAAAGGTGGGGTGGCTAAAGAAGGTAAACCTGGACATTGGAAAAGGAATTGTCATGCTTATTTGGAAGAAGTGAAGAAAAGGAAAGGAAGCATGACTTCCGATTCAGGTATATATGTTATAGAAGTCAACTTGTCTACTTCTACATCATGGGTATTAGATACTGGATGTGGTTCTCACATTTGTGTTAATGTGCAGGAACTCCGAATGAGTAGGACTTTGGCAAAAGGAGAGGTTGACCTACGTGTTGGGAATGGAGCAAAAGTTACTGCACTGGCCGTAGGAACTTATCTTTTATCTTTGCCCTCTGGGCTAGTTTTAGAATTAGAAGATTGTTATTTTGTGCCTGCTATAAGCAAAAACATTATTTCTATTTCTTATTTGAACAAGAAAGGTTTTTCATTTATAATAAAGAACAACCACTGTTCATTTTACTTAAATGATATATGCTATGGTGTTGCACAATTGTTTAACGGTCTTTATATTCTTGATTTGGAAATGCCTATCTATAACATAAAAACAAAATGATTTAAATCAAATGATTCAAATCCGACATATCTCTGGCACTGTCGTTTGGGCCATATAAATGAGAAACGCATATCAAAACTCTATAAAGATGGATTTTTGGATTCATTTGATTTTGAATCATATAAAAAATGCGAATCTTGTTTATTAGGCAAGATGACTAAAGCCTCTTTCACTGGACACAGTGAATGGGCTAGCGATATATTGGGACTTATACATAGTGATGTATGTGGACCCATGAGTTCGTTAGCAAGAGGTAGGTTTTATTATTTCATTACATTTACTGACGACTTTAGTAGATATGGATATGTGTATCTTATGAGACACAAATCTGAATCCTTTGAAAAGTTCAAGGAATTCAAGAATGAAGTTCAAAACCAATTTGGCAAAAGCATAAAAGCCCTTTGATCCAATCGAGGAGGTGAATACTTAAGCCAAGACTTTGATGACCTTCTAAAGGAGTGTGGTATTATATCACAGCTCACTCCGCCTGGAACACCACAATGGAATGGTGTGTCTGAGAGGAGGAATCAAACCTTGTTGGACATGATACGATCAATGATGAGTCATGCAGATCTTCCAATAAGCTTCTGGGGTCATGCTCTAGAGACAGCTGTATTCACACTTAACGGTGTTCCTACAAAAATGGTTCAGAAGACACCATATGACATGTGGAATGGAAAACATCCTAGTATGTCGTTCATGAAGATTTGGGGTTGCGAGGCGTTTGTAAAATGTATGGATTCTGACAAGCTTGGACCCAAATCTGACAAATGTAATTTTGTTGGATATCCAAAGGAAACAAAAGGGTATTATTTCTACAAACCTTCTGAGAACAAAGTGTTTGTTGCTTGAACTGGTATTTTTCTAGAAAGAGAATTTGTCTCTAAAGGAAACAGTGGGAGGAAAGTAGAACTCAAAGAAATTTGAGAACCACAGAATATCATTGAACCTGAGTTGGAACGTGAGCAGAAACCACAAGATGTTCTGGAAAATGAACTTGCTCAAATTACACAAGGAATTAGTAGATCTAGTAGGACACGCTGAGATCCCGAGAGATATTATGGATATCTTGTGACTCAAAACAGCGATGTGATACTCATAGATCAGGATGATCCTACTTCCTACCAAGAAGCTATGAATGGACCAGATTCTGAAAGATGGCTTGAAGCCATGAGATCTGAAATGGATTCCATGTATACTAACCAAGTATGGACTTTGGTTGATCCACCCGAAGGGGTAAAACCAATCAGGTGCAAGTGGGTTTTCAAGAAGAAAATTGACATGGATGGTAATGTACAAACCTACAAAGGTAGACTGGTAGCAAAAGGTTACAAACAAGTTCAAGGTGTTGACTATGATGAAACCTTCTCTCTAATGGCAATGGTAAAATCCATCGATCTTACTTGCTTGCTATCACGTACCTTTTACGATTATAAAATCTGGCAGATGGATGTCAAAACTGCTTTCCTTAACGGAATTCTCCTTGAGGATGTGTACATGACACAACCTGAGGGATTTGTCAATCCAAAGGATGCTGGAAAGGTATGTAAGCTACAGTGATCCATTTATGGATTGAAGCAAGCTTCTCGGAGTTGGAATCTTCGATTTGATGAAACAGTCAAAGAGTTTGGCTTTATTAAAAATGAAGATGAACCTTGTGTATATAAAAAGGTTAGTGGGAGTCATATTGTATTTCTGATATTATATATTGACGACATATTAATTATTGGGAATGACATTCCTTCATTACAAGCTGTAAAAATATGGTTAGGAAAATGTTTCTCCATGAAAGATTTAGGCGATGCAGCCTATATTTTAGGTATCAAGATATATCGAGATAGATCGAGGAAAATGCTCGGCCTAAGTCAAAGTACATATATTGATAAAGTGCTGAAACGGTTCAGCATTTAAGAGGCAAAAAGAGGACACTTACCCATGACTCATGGTGTAAAGATCTCTAAGGCCCAATGTCCTCAATCACAAGATGATGAGGAGCGTATGAGAAAGATCCCTTATGCTTCGGCAATTGGATCTATTATGTATGCAATGATATGTACTCATTTGGATGTCTCGTATGCTTTGAGCATGACGAGCAGATACCAGTCGAATCCAGGTGAAGGTCACTGGACAACAGTCAAGAATATCCTCAAGTACCTAAAAAGGACTAGGGATTCATTCTTGGTATATGGAGGTGAAGATGAACCGGCAAAGAAGGGTTACACATATATTAGTTTCCGGTACCGACAATGATGACTATAAGTCTCAACGGTTTTTTGTGTTTTCCTTAATGGTGGTGTTTGTTAATGGAAGAGTTCAAGTAAGAGACGAGTTTATCTTCTACAAATGTAGAGGTCGAGTATATTGTCGCTTCTTGTGCGCCAAGGAGGTCATGGGATTAAAAAGTTCATCTCTGAATTAGGTGTTGTTCCAACCATTGTTGATCCGGTTAAGCTATACTGTGATAACAATGGAGCCATTGCATAGGCTAAAGAACCTAGATCTCACCAATGATCCAAGCATATACTTAGGGGGTACCATCTCATCCGTGAAATCATTGATAGAGGAGATGTACATATAGGAAGAGTGCCAACTGATGATAATGTTGCAGATCCACTGACCAAGGCTTTGTCCCAGCAGAAGCACGACGGTCACACTAGTTGCATGGGTATTAGATACATGAGTGATTGGCTCTAGTGCAAGTGGGAGACTGTTAGAGTTTATGCCCTAGAGGCCAATTATTTGATATAATTGCTTAACATTTTGATATTATATTTGATTGAATAAATGAATGATTTTATTATGGTTTTATTTACTGCGTTATATAAATGTTAACATAATAAAAATCCTTAGAATAGTGATACAAATTATATAGTTTCAAGTATGTGTCTTGAACATGAGATTATATAATTACAATTAGTATCATTGTTCTTAAATGTCCCTAGTCGAGTATCATTGTTGATGGGACAACAATGATGCATTAAGACTAGTATGTGGATTGACTGATGACCAAATCTCATTGGTCATAAATATATGAGATATTAAGTCAATGCATAGGCACATGTTAGAGAACGATGTACTGGACAGACCCACCACGAGAATTCGACGTGGAACATTATGCAAAGTGTCATTAGCGATTCTCATAGTGACAATGATGTAATGGTCCTCCGACCTGAAATCACTATATTACTACACGAAAATTTATGTACTTTGATATCATCAAATGTCACCTTTAATAGGGTGGACTATAAAGGTGATTATTGGGTACATCATGAATCTTGTAAGGAATATGAGTGATCTAGATGGAATTTAACCATCCTATATATTAGGGGTGATATCCATAGGCCTCTTGATTGAGTAGGACTATGAAATGCATGGCCATGCTCAAATAGTGAATTGTTTCATATAGTCTACTCATTGATCAAGAAAACTCAGATTAAATTATGAAGAGTATGACACATTCCATGACTCGAGTTTAATCTAGGATATTAAGGTTAAAAGGATTAAATTACATTGAAACATTGGTCACTAAAAGGTTGCATTGAATCATCGATCTTATTATTACTTGGGTAGCAGTGATGCATTAATAGATGCCGCTCACTGTTTATAATTTTATAATATGCTTTTAAAATTATTGTCAACATAATAATAACTTATAGGGTCACACACATAGAACGTAATTAAAAGGAAATTAATTTAAATTGTAAAGATTTAAATATATCAATATGATTGATAGTATTTAAATTATGAATTTAAATTAATAGGATAATTTATATATAGGTATATTAATTAAGAAAGACTTAATTAAGATATATATAAATTCGAATTTTATTTGGTTTTGAATAATTCCTTTTAATCGCTATATATATGATATGTAGCAGCCATTTTAGGTATTATTCATAAACCAAAAACCCTAGCCGCTCTTAGAGAGAAACTAGAGAGAAAACCTTTTGAAAATCTTTTCCTTTGGTAGCTAGTACCGTAAGTCCTTTTTGCAGAATCGTGTGACGGTTCGTGCTACGTTCGTGTGGATACCATAGAGATGTAGTTTTGTGAGGAATTACGTTAGAGATTCGAAGCGTTTCAGAAGCACTTTCATAGTCGGCATAATTTCTTTACACGGAATTAATTGAATTTCGCATGGATCCTGTTTAGGGTTTTGAAAATTGCTTTGATAATTTTATTTTTCCACTGCGTTTTTGTGTCGAAATCCCTTCAATTCATGTCTTTCAAGTAACACATAACTTTACCTTGAATCTTGAACCTACAAAAGTGGTTATTTGCAAGGTTGAGCTCGACAGCCCAACAAAATCTAACAGTTTTCATGCATCACATAACACATAATAACATGCTCAACATATAACATACATGCTAAGTTCATATAACAATTATAAAGATTGAGTCCTTACTCAATCAACATGCTTTAATCAAACAACATAGTCATAAATTGACTTTAACATTTCATACTTTCAACATATATATAACACATCATATTCTTTGTAATAAAGGTTTAAAATAGTTAATCATCAAGTTCACATAACAAATAGGAACTGAAAGACTTGCCTTGATCGTTGTTTACCAATAACAGTTTAACAGCTTACAATTATCTGTACTTCATGTGCCCTACACAATTATATAACCATTCACATCAACTAGTAGTCACATAGCAACGTATAGTAATTGTAATGTAAACTTTAATCTACATCCTATAACTCTTCCTATTAATCACTACACAATGTTCAATTTGATTGTGTCAACTTTAGACTTATAACTCACTATATTTCTTCTTAGTCAAACTCAAAGTTCATTTAAGTGCTTAAGTCTTGCTAGGACTACTTATTGGTTTTATATTAAATCCATTCCATATCTTTAAATATTCATTTCAATTGAATGGAAACACTTTTTAAGTTCATTAACACTTGGCACGTCGTTTCGACGTTCATTCGTCACACGCCTGATTCGACTCTGTTGTGTGTGCTTAGTATGCTTATGCAACTTATCTAATACATCATTTATTAATGTTAAACATCATTATATTTACTAATATTCTTGTTTTATAACTTAGGACAACATCTTTTATCGTCAGTAGCACTACATTTACATATGTGCATTCTTAACGCCCTCCGATTGCCTCCTAATATATATCAGTCCCACAAATGACCATTTCCCGACCTCAAATTGAAAAACTTAAAGACCGAAAGTTGTAGGTCTATTCATCCTCATTCCGGATCAGCTTGAAATACCTCAATCGGAGTTCGTATGAAAATGTTATGGCCGTTTTACTATAGGAGGTCAAAACTGTCCGACCCAGACTAATATTCGCTACACAAGGCGAGAACTAAGTCAAACAAAGGAGTCATGCGGTATGAAATTGGTGTTGTGGCGCTGATTTCAAATAACGACATGATGGGGGTTCTCAGATCATGACTCGATTTTTTTGCTACCGAGGCGCCGAATCTTATAGAAACCGCACACAAAGAACATAACACAGCAATTCTTAACGGTTTAATGGCTTCTAGCAGCTAAATTAACATATATAATTTATGCAACTTACACATAAATTTCACTAAGCATACATATACTAATTTAGCACAACTTAAACCATAATTTTAGAAAATTAAATACTGGAATAACATATTTAAAAACGAAAACTCCATTTTTGATATTTCTGACACAGTGAACACCGTAATACCAATTTGATTCCTTTCAACTACGTTCTCTGTAATTCTTAATAAACTAATTAACATAGCCATAGTTCAATTTCACATATTAGCTCAAAATCCAATACTAATTTTGTTATCCTACAAAACATGTTCATGCATATATTAACCGAAAAACCAAATTCTTTTCTTGCAGACTTAATTTAGCATACAATCTTATATATATGATAAGCATAAAATCACACACACACACACACACATATATATGTGTGTGTGTGTGCTAGTATAACAATTACAATTACAAATATACATAATTTCCTAACCAATTACAAAACATGGTTTACAGAAAATTTTGTAAAAGCTTTATACACAGTGAAATTCAAGAACATAAAGACTTAGAAATTACGGCGTAAATCATATATGTTTAGCTTATGTAACATACCTTTTGTTGCTTAAGAATACAACGTGCTTGCTTGAACTTCACAAAACCTTTCTCCTCTTAATTCTCTCTGATAACTTCTTCTCTTTTCTCTTCTTAGGCTTATGCCAAAAAACCCAAATACTCTTTATGTAAAAATCAAAACCAACGCATGATTTCCAAACGTCTAAAAATCGATGCTACTAATGACCTTATTAAATCAGCGGTTACCAAAAATTATTATATATTATTTATATTTTATTTATTTAATTTATATTATTAAAATTTAAAATTTAAAAATCCAAAAGTCATAAGGCTCTATTTGGCAAAACTCCTTAAAAATTAAAGACTTAATATATTTAAGCCTTCTTTGCAAAACTAAATTAAACTCCTTTAATTTATTTTAATAACTCCTTTATAATATAGTTATTTATCACACTTTATTTAATTAAGTTTTCATACTTAATTTAATTAATTCTAATAACAATTTATTGAATAAATCATTTAATCATTCTAAACTCTCTAACTTAATTATTAAATTAAATTAGAATATTATCTTATAATAATTAATTTCCTTAACCCATTAATTATTTATTAAATAAATAATTAACTAAATCAAATCAAATCAAATTAAACAAATATTTATTCAACAATAAACACATCCATTAAATATTTATATAATTCAATAAATATTTATAATTACAATTAAAATTCTGGATTGTTACATTAATCACATCGTAATAAGAATTTCAATTATTAAATTTTTATTTTAATAATTTTGAAAATTTGGGTTGTCACAAAGCATGTTAGACTCTGTGGTTTCATAACCTAGGATGACCTGAACTTTTTGAGATATTCAACTTAGAACCATATTATGAAAGAAAGGAACTAAACTAAACTTGAGAAATACGAAAGGACCCTTGACATGTTAATATATGTTATATGTGTAAGGTGAAAGTAGTATGCACACAAGCCAATCATGTTTGATGATAAAGCATATACTTTGTAACAATCTTATTCATTTATTAATAAAAAGTATTAATTTATTAAAGGCTTTTAATTATCTACATGATGTTGTTTTATAATATGTGATAAACTTATAGTTTTAAGCAATGCTTTTAGAATAATGATGATGATCATTCTAATGAGATCTAAATTCTTAGAAAGCTTAAAACTAAAATAGTTCCCAATCATTGAATTACTAAATTGGGGATTAGTGAATCCGGATAGATTGGTACATACGTTGCTTGCTCATTGGATGAGGATGATTGATCTCATGATCATTTGTGTGGAGACACTAAAGCAAGTATGTAGGTGCTTATTAGAGAATAAGTTCACTGAACGTGGCTCGCTAAGGAATACCTAATGGAGTTTTACTTGCCTGTCAATAGGAATTCCTGTAGTGATAGTAGTACAAGTAATCCTTGGACTTGAGATCATCATAGTATCTTGTGTATGATGAGTTATACTTTGACTTATTCCTTAAGACCCTTAGGGTATATCAAAGGGTATGCTTGGGTATAATAAGTTGTACATGGAGATAATGTATGATCAATAAAGAATCTACCACTTCTAATAAAAGAAGAGAAATGTCATATGTGATTCGATAAATGACAACCCAAAGTCCTTGGGTTAAGGCGTAATGAAATTAGAAAGGAGTTTCTAATTTGCATTATTTGGAGTTGTGAATTTAAGGATCGAAATACATAAAATTAAATAAAATAAGACTTGACAGTAATTCCATGTCTTATATTTAATTGGGACATTGTATGGTGGAAGGATTGAATTGTACGGTAACTATTTACTCAAAGGTTCTTTTATGATTAATGTTGAAATCTATATTATCTGGAAAGTCGTTGATCGCTAGGGGAGGCTTATCCCTATCAGAGAATAAATATTATTTATTTAAATAAATTAATTGTTTAATTTACTTATTTAAATAAGATTAGAATTGTTCTAATTGATTTATTCACAACCGGTTTAATATGGAGAACCTAAAGGGTCACACCATAAAAGGAAGAATAATTATTTAAGAAGTTAATGGCATAATCGTAATAATATGTTATGTATATTTAATTTAATCTATGGTGATAGAATAAATTAAATAGTTTAATATTTATTATTTAATATTTTTGAAATATTAAATATAAATTAATAAGAGGAGTCTTATTAATATTATTACAATTATTATTATTATTTTAATTTCTAAAAGAGTTTAGGAATTAATTTAATATAAGTACTCTCATTTATTCCTAATTGGATTAGGAAGGAAAATTAGTTAAAGGAATTTAATTAATTATCCCTAATAAGATTAGGGAGCTTAATTAATTAAAAGAATTTAATTAATTAAATAAAATTCAATTCCTTAATTGTTAAGGTGGGTTGCCCACATCTATAAATAAGAGGAGTCTTATTATGGGTGATGTGGTTGTTGACTTTTACAACATACGTAATATTTCCAATAGTTGAGAGAGCTTTTTCTATGTAGATAGAAAACTATGGTTTAGCCAACCACCCATCTTCTTGAATTCTTATTATTCCTTGGTGGATCACCTCTAGAGGCCAAACACTTGGGTGGCTAACGTTGATCAAAGGAAAGAACCAAACCCGTTGAATTCAAGTTGAACGCGAAAGGATTCGGAGGTGAACTTGTACCTGAGGAAGCTCGATCTTTAAGGGTATGATTTTATTCTTTATCTTTTTGTTTAATTAATAATTGTGCATAAAGGGTGATCCGGGTATATGGTTTGTAAAATTTTAAAACTCTGATTTTTACACGTTTTCGCTAATTTTTGCAATTTGATTGCGTTCATAAATATTACAAACCCAACAGTGGCATCAGAGTCAAACCTTTATGCGAATTATTAATTATTTAATTTGATATGTATATTAATATGTGTTTAGAACAATTTAATTGGGCATAATTTTTTTGTATAAAATTTAAAATAAAAAATAAAAAAAAATAAAAAAAAAACGAACGCTTTTTTTTATTGGTAATGCCGACTTTTTGCTCCCATAATTTGCTGACTAGCTCACGAAAAAAGGATTCTTGACTTGGATCATATACTATTATATATATATATATATATATATATATATATATAAGTTTCGGTACTAACAGTGTTATATATATACTATTATATACTATTATATAATTGTTATACTATTATATACTTAATATTACAGGATTTATATTAAGTAACACTGTTATATATTGACATATAATTGTTATATATATATTCTATTATTATATACATATACATATATATATATATATATATATATATATCTCAAAAATAATTTTATAATTAAAATAAAAGTTTATTTTAATCTTAAAATAAAAAGTTTATTTTATTATTAAAATGAAAAGGTTTATTTTAATTTTAAAATTAAATTTCATGCTAACTAATTAGAGTTGGAATTGGATTCCATGATAACTAATTGGAGTTGAAATTGGATTCCATATTTCCTTAAATAAAGGAGTTTATTTAGATATAAAATAAGATTTTATGTTATTCAAAATAAAAGAGTTTATTTGTGAATAGGAAAGTGAATCCATCTTTCCTTAAATAAAGGAGTTTATTTAGATATGAAATAAGATTTCATATTATTCAAAATAAAGGAGTTTATTTGTGAATAGGAAAGAGAATCCTAATTTCCTTAAATAAAGGAGTTTATTTAGATATGAAATAAGATTTCATATTATTCAAAATAAAGGAGTTTATTTGTGAATAGGAAAGAAAATCCGTGTTTCCTTTAATAATTTTTTTTTTTTACATGGAATTGGATTCCATAATTAATTAAAATAAATGAGTTTATTTTGATTAAAGATTTTGATTAAAATAAAATAGTTTATTTTATTCAAAATTGGATAAATTAAAATAAAATATTTTTATTTTGATTTAAATTTGGATTAAAATAAAGGAGTTTATTTTTATTCAAAAATAGATTTTATGCTAACTAAATTTGCCCATTAAATGATATCAATATATATATTAAATGTTTATTATTCATAAGATGAATGTTATTTATTGATGCATATGATGATGTATATGATAATAAATGGGATTGATTATGGACTATCACCAATATGATTGGATTTTATTTTAGTTGGATGCATGAATGTATGGGTTTTATTAAATGGGGTCTCACAGACTCGCCTTCTCTAATTTTTCTTAATATAAATTCTATCTCCCTCCTATGTACTTCCCCTTGACTGCTGATCAAGGTTTCTATTTATTTTAAATAGTTTTGTAATAGGAATAGTTAGAATTAATTTTGAAGAATTAGAGATCAAGGAGCAAGGAGCAAGGAGCGCTTGAAGACCCGTTTGTAATGGAGCCCGGGTTTAAATGTAATAGTTATATTTAAATATTATTTCTTGCACCCCTAGGGTTTGACCTTTTGGTTCACTTGGTGGCTCTAGTGAACCAAACTAGAATAAAAGTCCATAATCAATCCAGGTAGAATATAGTATTCTATATGTGCATGCTTATAATATATATATTATATATTATGCAAACATGCTTCGCATGTTCATTAATATGACACATATTTTATATATATATGTGCATGCGCTCTAAACAAGATGAGACAAATTAATAACAAACCCTCAAATTTTTATATTAAGTCCTAAGCGTTCAAAGATATTTGGAATATCGAACGTCGCCTTTTAGCATGATAAAATTAATAGAGTATTAAATATTTAATATGAGTTTGTTGTGTCACCACAAGACAAGTATTAAGTATTTAAGATGTTAATTTATCACATTTGATGCTTATAAAGAAAATTGAACAATATTGTTTTGTTGTGTCACCACAAGGATAATATATTTCTTTTTTGAATATATGGAGTGCTAGGTCGGACTTAACTTGGATAATTTTGATTCGGATGTGCCACCACTTGATCAAAATAATCTAAGAGGCAAAAAAAAAGGAGTTGCATAGTTGATGTAATTGACAAAAGTTGTCTACCTATTTATTTATATATAGTTTGTTGTGTCACCACAAGGCTATATACATTTGAAATGGGATCCTTATTCTCACTAGCAAATCTTTATTTAGATTTTGCTTAACTATATAAGTGAGGGTAATATAGTTTGAAGAAAATAGTGGGAGATACCAATTTAAAACAAGACCTAATTTATTTTGGTAATTAATAAAAGAATGTATGTTAAAATGTTGTTAATTACAAATTCATTTACGAAATTTTACAATGTCTAAAATTACTATCATCATAAGCATATTAGATGCTAAATTAACCGTGATCGAATTAAACTGGATTGGTTAAGGAATTTGAGAATAGTTCTCATAGTCGAAAAGCTATCTTATGTCCTTAATACGCCTATCCTCGCAATGGTTGCGAGACATAATGCCTCCGAGGAAGAGATTGCTACTTTTAGAAAGTGGCAAGATGATGCACGCTTAGCTCAATGCATCATGCTCGCATCCATGAGTAACGAGCTTCAAATGTCGGATGAAACTATGGATACTTTACTATATTCCCCGCACATCAAGTAGTTGATGGTGAGGAAAGTAGGACCGAAAGATATCGAGATATCTAAGGAGCTCTTCCGATCTAGAATGGCCAATGGCACTATAAGATGCATAAAAAGTTCTTAACATAATCAATTTGATTGATCAATTAGGACAACTGGTTTTGTCATGGATGGAGAGTTGAGCCAAGATTTGATCTTGCACTCACTCCGGACTCCTTTCACAATTGTTGTGAATTTTCATATGAACAAGCTAGATACCACCTTCACCGATTTGCTTATCATGTTGAAAAATGTTGAGAGTCACTTTCCAACCAAGAAAGATCAAGTCTTCACCGGTAGGGGCCAAAAGATCTTCCGAAAGAAGAACGATTTAAAGAAGGTAAATAGAAAGGCATAAAGAAAGGATAATAAGAACAAAACTGATATGGATAGCAAAGGAGTTTGCTTCCACTGTAATAAGCCTGGACACTGGAAAGAAACTACGAGAAGTATCTTGCAGTGGCTAACCAAAGAAGCTTAATGAAGTTTCGGTTACAAATACAATTTTGTTCAAGATTTAAAATAAATTTTTCTTTAAGTCAAGGTTCTACTTGGATATTGGATATCGACTTTGGTTATCATAAATATAGATTTATGAATGGACCAAGAAGAAGTAGAAAGCTAAACAAAGATAAATAATCTTATGTGTGGGAAATGAAGTAAAGGTTGCTGCATTAGCCATAGGAACTTATAGTTTAGCAATGCCTACGGGCAAATCTATTAAGTCAATAAGTTGTTATTGTATTCCAGTACTTGTTAGAAACATTATTTCCATTTTATTGTTGGACAATGAAATCTTTGGTATTATATTTAAGAACAATTGTTGTTCTATTTATAATAATAATAATATTTTGTATCGAACTGGAATATTACCTAATGGATTTTATATACTTGACTTACGTGAAAAATTATTTTGTAAATTGAACAAACTAGTATAAGAAAAGGAGATGATCATTCAAAGAGTTGAATGTGTGTATTTGCTAAAATACAAGTGTGAATTATTTGAAAGGTTCAAAGAATTCAGAAGTGAAACAAATTGGCAATGTATTAAGATTCTTTGATTAGATTAAGGAATAAATACTTGAGCAATAAGTTTCTAGATCATCTCAAATGGTTTTCTCATAATGGAAACATCCCGATACGCAATAATTGATTGATGTATCTGAATGGAAAATTCGTACCTTGTTGGACATGGTGCGGTCCATAATGATTTTACCGACATTCCAGTATCCTTCTAGGGTCATGTCCTAGAAATGGTCACGATATCTACGGAAAAATGTAACCTCAAAATCCTACCCAAGACTCCATAAAAGTTATGGACAGGGAGGATTCCTAATCTTAAGTATGTTAAGATAAGGGGTTGTCCAACTTATGTGAAAAAGGTTTCAAAGGATAAGCTTGGGATAAGATTTGACAAGTGTCGATTTGTGGGACATCCTAAAGTAAGTTTAGGGTATATGTTCTATAATCCTACTTAGCAAAAGGTGTTTGTGAAAGTATTATGCATACAAGCCAATCATGTATGATGATAAAGCATATACTGTGTAATCAATCTTATTTATTTATTAATAAAAGAATTATTTATTAAAGGCATTTATTATCTACATGGTGCTGTTTTAATAATATGTGATAAACCCATAGTTTTAAGCAACGCTTTTAGAATATTGATGATGATCATTCTAATGAGATCTAAATTCTTAGAAAGCTTAAAACTAAAATAGTTCCCAATCATTGGATTACTAAATTGGGGATTAGTGAATCCGGATAGATTGGTACATACGCTTCTTGCTTCATTGGATGAGGATGATTGATCTCATGATCATTTGTGTGGAGACACTAAACCAAGTATGTAGGTGCTTATTAGAGAATAAGTTCACTGAACGTGACTCGCTAAGGAATACCTAATGGAGTTTTCCTTACCTGTCAATAGAAATTCCTGTAGTGATAGTAGTACAAATGATCCTTAGACTTGAGATCATCATAGTATCTTATATATAATGAATTACACTTTGACTTATTCTTTAAGACTCTTAGAGTATATCAAAGGGTATGCTTGGGTGTAATAAGTTATATATATGAAGATAATGAATGATCAATAAAGAATCTACCACTTCTAGTAAAAGGAGAAATGTCCTATGTGATTCGATAAATGACAACCCAAAAATCCTTGGCCAAGGTGGAATGAAATTAGAAAGTAGTTTCTAATTTGCATTCATTAGGAGTTGTTCATTTAGGAATCGAAATACATATAATTAAATAAAATAAGACTTGACAAGAATTCCATGTCTTATATTTAATTGGGACATCAGATGGTGGAAGAATTGAATTGTACGGTAAACTATTTACTCAAAGGTTCTTTTATGATTAATGTTGAAATCTATATTATCTCGGAAAGTCGTTGAACGCTAGGGAGGCTTATCCTATTGTAGAATAAATATTTATTTATTTAAATAAATTATTTGTTTAATTTATTTATTTAAATGAGATTAGAATTGTTCTAATTGATTTATTCACAACCGCTTAATATGGAGAACCTAAAGGGTCACACCATAAAAGGAAGAATAATTATTTAAGAAGTTAATGGCATAATTGTAATAATGTATTAAGTATATTTAATTTAATCTATGGTGATAGAATAAATTAAATAGCTTAATATTTATTATTTAATATTTTAGAAATATTAAATATAAATTAATAAGAGGAGTCTTATTAATATTATTACAATTATTATTATTTTAATTTCTAAAAGGTTTAGGAATTAATTTAATATTAGTACTCTCATTTATTCCTAATTGGATTAGGAAAGAAAATTAGTTAAAGGAGTTTAATTAATTAACCCTAATAGGATTAGGGGAGCCCATTTAATTAAAAGAGTTTAATTAAATAAATAATACCTTATTTTAATTAAAATAGGTTACATGATATCTTTATAAGAGGAGTCTTATATCGGATATCTAATATCGTGTAATTCCTAGTTTTTGAGAGAACACCCTTTTCTATACAGATAGGAAAAACTAGGGTTTGAGCCATATATCCCTTCTTCTTGATAATTATTCTTCTTTGGTGGATCACCTATAGAGGCCATACACTTGGGTGGCTTACATTGATCAAAGCAAGGAATCTACCCAGAGATTCAAGTAGATCGCGGAGAAGTAGGAGGTGAACTCGTACCTGAGGAAGCTCGTTTCTACAAGGGTATGATTTCATAATTTCTTATTCTTCGTTTAATTAATAATATGCATAAAGGATGATCCGGGTAATTGGTTTGTGAAAAATTTTAAAATCTGATTTTATTTCGCTTCCGCTATTTTTTGCAATTTGATTGCTACTTTGATTTTCACAAAACCCTACAGTTTGTTGCGAAACATGCTGCCTTCTAAGATAAAGGTGTTTATTATTGAAGGGGCTAATGGGAGAATAATAGATCTTGAAGAGTTCAAGAACCACAAAACACAATAAGTCAAATAAGAGGAACCTGTAGATAGACCTATTATACCACAAATCAATCGTAAATGCGAATAGTACCAAAGATACCTAGGAGGTATGGATTCATCATAGTTGATGATGATGAGGTACACATCATAGAAGATGATGATCCAGTTACATACGATGAGGTAAGAGTTCTAGTGTGTACAAAAGGGTCAGTGGGAGCGTCGTGAAATTTCTAGTATTATATGTTGATATACTACGGATGAGGAAGAACATACTAATGCTACAATCAGTAAATATAAAGTTGTCTAAACATTCTTCCATGAATGATTTGGGAAGAGTATCTTAATTGGGGATACAAATCTATATAGATAGATTTAAAAGGATGCTCAACTTAACCCAAGGAATGTATATTCATTTGATGCTAAAGTCGTTTAGCATGGCAAACTCCAAGAGATGTCTCATGTCGATGAGCTATGGAGTGTATCTCTCTTAATAGTCCCCACAGACTCCTGAAAGAGAGATCGCATGAGTGACAATCATGTATGCAATGAAATATACGAGACCTGATGTTGATTAGTCATATTATGGAGAAGTTCACTATGAGTCAGTGAAAAACATCTTAAAGTGCTTAACCGACACTAAGGATGTGATCATATTCATGGTGGGTCTAAATTAAAACTAGAGGGCTTAATGACTCAAGTTTTTCGAGATGCACTAAGATGATGTAAAAATCCACTTTAAGGTAAAGCGTTATCTTGAATAAAGGGCAAAGTTGAATTGAAAGGTTCCAAACAAAGAAAGAGTTCTTTGGTTTAGTGATAAAGACAAAGTATATAGCTATAAATGAAGTCGCAAGTTGATTGTTTGGATTAAAAGTTCATTACAGAACTAGGAATAGTTCCTAAGTCTCATCTTGGATCTAAACATGTGTTGTGGCACTTTCATTTGATTATTAGAATCATTGAAAGATGGGAAATCACTATAGAGATAGTAGACTCTCATGAACAACATTACATATCAATTAACTAAAGCTTATCCAATAGCAGGATAATCGTCACTTAGAGAAGAAGAGTATAAGATACAATGACGATTGGCTTTAGTGCAAGTGGGAGATTGAAAGTAGTATGCACACAAGCCAATCATGTTTGATGATAAAGCATATACTTTGTAACAATCTTATTCATTTATTAATAAAAAGTATTAATTTATTAAAGGCTTTTAATTATCTACATGATCTTTGTTTTATAATATGTGATAAACCCATAGTTTTAAGCAATGCTTTTAGAATAATGATGATGATCATTCTAATGAGATCTAAATTCTTAGAAAGCTTAAAACTAAAATAGTTCCCAATCATTGGATTACTAAATTGGGGATTAGTGAATCCGGATAGATTGGTACATACGTTGTTTGCTCATTGGATGAGGATGATTGATCTCATGATCATTTGTGTGGAGACACTAAAGCAAGTATGTAGGTGCTTATTAGAGAATAAGTTCACTGAACGTGGCTCGCTAAGGAATACCTAATGGAGTTTTACTTGCCCGTCAATAGGAATTCCTGTAGTGATAGTAGTACAAGTAATCCTTGGACTTGAGATCATCATAGTATCTTGTGTATGATGAGTTATACTTTGACTTATTCCTTAAGACCTTTAGGGTATATCAAAGGGTATGCTTGGGTATAATAAGTTGTATACATGGAGATAATGTATGATCAATAAAAATCTATCACTTCTAATAAAAGAAGAGAAATGTCCTATGTGATTCGATAAATGACAACCCAAAGAGTCCTTGGCGAGTAGAATGAAATTAGAAAGGAGTTTCTAATTTGCATTATTTGAGTTGTGCATTTAAGGATCGAAATACATATAATTAAATAAAATAAGACTTGACAAGAATTCCATGTCTTATATTTAATTGGGACATCAGTATGGTGAAGGATTGAATTGTATTTCAGAACTATTTACTCAAAGGTTCTTTTATGATTAATGTTGAAATCTATATTATCCGGAAAGTCGTCGATCGCTAGGGAGGCTTATCCTTTGTAGAATAAATATTATTTATTTAAATAAATAAATTATTTAATTTATTTATTTAAATAAGATTAGAATTGTTCTAATTGATTTATTCACAACCTAGGTTTAATATGGAGAACCTAAAGGGTCACACCATAAAAGGAAGAATAATTATTTAAGAAGTTAATGGCATAATCGTAATAATATATATGTTATGTATATTTAATTTAATCTATGGTGATAGAATAAATTAAATAGTTTAATATTTATTATTTAATATTTTTGAAATATTAAATATAAATTAATAAGAGGAGTCTTATTAATATTATTACAATTATTATTATTATTTTAATTTCTAAAAGAGTTTAGGAATTAATTTAATATAAGTACTCTCATTTATTCCTAATTGGATTAGGAAGGAAAATTAGTTAAAGGAGTTTAATTAATTATCCCTAATAAGATTAGGGAGCTTAATTAATTAAAAGAATTTAATTAATTAAATAAAACCCAATTCCTTAATTGTTAAGGTGGGTTGCCCACATCTATAAATAAGAGGAGTCTTATTATGGGTGATGTGGTTGTTGACTTTTACAACATACGTAATATTTCCAATAGTTGGGAGAGTACGCCTTTTCTATAGAGATAGAAAAACTAGGGTTTAGCCAACCACCCATCTTCTTAAATTCTTATTATTCCTTGGTGGATCACCTCTAGAGGCCAAACACTTGGGTGGCTAACGTTGATCAAAGGAATGAACCAAACCTAGTGAATTCAAGTTGAACGCGAAAGGATTTGGAGGTGAACTTGTACCTGAGGAAGCTCGATCTTTAAGGGTATGATTTTATTCTTTATCTTTTTGTTTAATTAATAATTGTGCATAAAGGGTGATCCGAGTATATGGTTTGTAAAATTTTAAAACTCTGATTTTTACACGTTTCCGCTAATTTTTACAATTTGATTGCGTTCATGAATATTACAAACCCAACATAAGGATGGGCAAGCTAGGCCAAACAAGTGATTGCTCAGCCCAGGTTTGAACTGAGAGCCGCGTGGCTGCGCGTCTCCTTAATAAAAATCAGGCGCGGCCATGCCCTTCTGCAGACTTGGAAAGTGACTTCTGTGATTTTTGAAGTATGTAGTATGCTAGTATAACTTCATTATGCTTATTTCTGTCCAGGACACACTGACAGAGGTAGCCTTGCATGTTAACACCTATCTTAGCTTGAATTGACAAGGCGTTTTTACAATGATAAAGTTTAACGATAGTTCTGAGCTACGTAATAACATACGTATAAGATTTCATGATTGAGTCATGTGTGTACACTTGAACTATATATCAGGATTATTTATCAAGTATGTTTAACTAATGGGCATCCTATACTTGTAATACACTATAAATAGGATTCGAAAGTGTTGATTTCTTAACGTCGATAAACTACGCTTAAGGCAAGTATCCTAAGCCCTTGCATTACCTTATTCAATGAATAATGTAAGCAAGTATCTAAACCTTATCTCTTTCAATGCATGTTATCTTACTTACTCGTTCAGTTGAGCTAGTATGTTTAAACTCTTGTGAAAACTATTATTCATGTTGAACTTGGTATTGTTCTTGAATATTGTGAAAGTATCTCTGCCATTTGATTCGGCTAGACTATATGCATGTTTAGAAAACTATCCAAACCAATTGACTGATGCGGAAATCCGGAAAACTAAGTTGAACAACCCTTATGGTAAGAGGAGTGTATATTGTTGGAAGCCTCAACACACACGTGGATATTACTGTGGTGTTATGCATAACATAGAGTATTGTAGACTGATCATCTATAGTACTTAATTCTTTTGGATTATAAATTTAATATAGGTAATTCTAGTAGATGTTCAATAGTCCTTAGTGACTGCTCAGTATAAATTGCTTTATCCAGTTGGATACGTTGATAGCCTTTGAATTCATATATATTTGTTGATCTATATTGAATTATCATTTCATATACCAAAGATTTGATTCGAGAATTGTTGATACTCATTATTCATGATATTGTTGTATGACTCTGAGACTATACCTTTATATATCTAACTCGTGATTTAATACTCATCACCCTTGTTGTATATTACTTGCTGGGTAATTTGTGCTCATTCTTGCTTATTTAAAACCTTTCAATTAAGGCGGAACATGGAAGTGTCTCTGGGAAAGACAAGGGCAAGGGCAAGGCTACTAACTAGCTTGTTCCTTTATTTTAAAATTGTTATGTTGTATTAAGACTGTCTTCAGACCATGTTTAAGTTTAAGTAGGATTATGTAATAAGTCTTTATTCAATCTTATTATGTAATCTATTAAGTACCATAGGTTGCGAGACTTGGGGGAATAATTATAATAAAATATTGTATATTATTCTAAATTAGATCTTCCGATGTGAATATGAAATTTTAGTTATTATTGTATTACCATGAGCATGTGATGAACCAAATTCGAGTGACCAAGTGGTGGTCCGAATTTGGGGGCGTCACAGGTTGGTATCAAAGCCGTAGATATAAACCTTAGGACCGAGTGTCCTTAGATTATAACTCAGGAGAACTTAGAAGTTAGGAAGGAAATAAAACTCATGTAGAGTTTTTCTTGAGAGACTTAGTGTGTTATGAAATGTAACTTCATTCTATACAATGAACTTATGTTTATTTAACATCCCGATGGAGTCGTTTTTGTTTGTCTTATGTTGGTGATTATAGGATGACTGACATGGGAGGACCTAGCCGAGTAGTAGAGGAGGAACCACGTGACATCCACGTGGTATTTGAGACACCGTTGATAGCTGAGTCTATATCAGTAATGGCCCCTATTGATGACGATGATGACGAGGAGGAGATGGAACCATTACCCGAGGAGTCTGATCCAGAAGAGGAGCCTATGGAGGAGGAACCTGAGCCTATGGAGGACTCCAATGAGGCTACTTTTGAGGATCGGATGTTAGGGGAGTATGAGGAGCAAATTTTAGAGTTAGGGAGTAGAGTAGAGGAGTTAGAGGCTGAGGCTAGGGAGAGGGAGTCTGAGTTCCAGAAGTTGAAGGACGAGGATCATCAGAGGAAATTAGCAATGCACGAGATGGAGGTTGAAATTGCTCACCGTAAGGAGGCAATGATCCAGATGGGTACTATATTTCACCAATCAGTGGCTAGGAACGTTGAGTTGGCAGGGAAGCTGGAAGAAATGGAGCAGAGGTTTTTGAGTGAGAGGACGGAGAAGGAGGCTCTCCGTAGTCAGTTAGAAATGGAGGTGATGGATAGGATTTACTTCGACGAGAAGTGGGAGGAAGCCAATGATAGGGCGAGTGATCTAGAGGACGAGGTGTGATGCAAGAGAATGAAGATGAATAAGATGGGCTATGCTTTATGCACGACCATGGAGATATTGATTGATGGGGTAAATCACTACCCAGCTGAGCAAGGACAGACCCGGTATACCATAAGCTGAGATATGGTGGTGCACATTACTCAGAAGGAATACTAGAGCGTCGTAGAGCGTGGGATGTTAGATTGAGTCTAGAGGGGAAAATCTCAGTAGTTGTAGTATTTTATTTATGTGTTGTTCAAATTGTTTTTAAAATCTCAGTCTTTTGTGTGAGATGTGAGATAGTAGTAAACCCCAAAATTTTAAAAGATGTTAGAGGGGTAGTATCTTGGAAATTATTCCCGTCTTTTGTGATGTTAGAGGATATGTGTTATCATTTATAGCAGTATGCTAGAGAAGACCATGTATTGTAACCATTTGACATATGAATATAAATGATCTTTTTTTTTTCAGAAATGTGTTATAAACTTTTAGTTCTTTTCAACTGAGAAATTTCTAAGTAATATAATTAGATAATAAAATGAAAAGTTTATGATGTAGAAAAATGCCGCCCAGACGCAGAATAACTGTACCAGAAGAGTCGGATAATGATGAGAGAGGACCAGTAGTGTGACGCCCCCAAAATAGGTATACAACACCCATTCTGAGTCGCTAAATACATGGTACAGAAACAACTACAACTCTATTAATACAATTGTCGTGCAAAATACGACAACACATAAACTGTGAGTTTAAATACAAATATAGTCATCTAGACAATATTCACACTCAAATAAGTCCTCATTACAATTATTGATACACTATTTTACAAAATAGTGAGGACTACTATGACAACTTCTAGAACCATCATTCTATACCTCGACTAGTACTCGCTACATTCTCGCCTCCTGAGAAGAAAAATGGAACAAAAAGGAAAAGGGTGAGCTCAACTAGCCCAGTAAAGAATATTATGACTAAGATAATATAGAACAAATTATCGTTAGTCTTCAATAGGGAAAAATCTGATAGAATATAATAGACAACAAGTTTTAAATCAATATTCGCAGCGGAAATAATAATTCATAGAAGAGTTACGTAGAGAATGAAATCTACTATTATCTATGAATTTAAAAGTCCATCATCAATATTTTATCCCTGTAACATCAATCAATATACATCTTAAGTCAAATATTCATCTTTGCACTACAAGCCAAAGATATTCATCAGTTGGTCATGTTCATCTCAACACCTGTACATCTTTGCACTACGGCCAAAGATATTCATAAGAAAATCAACCATCTTTGTACTACAGGCCAAAGATATTCAGTAATATCATCATTTAGGACTGAGGATGATGAAAAAAATATTTTAAAGACAAGGAATCCAGTAAAACAAAAGAACAGATATTAAGGATTCGTACTTTAAACAATCCAAGTTCCAAAATACTTCATAAATAATCATAGTGGAGTAAAATTCAAGAATGATCAAAACATGGATACAATCAAAGCTAGTATCCATAATAGATATCTTGAACAATAAATGAAAATTTAATTTTTCATTGAATAGTGTCGTATTCGTGAATAGTGCCGTATACGTGAATAGTGCCGTATACGTGAATAGTGACGTATATGTGAATAGTAACCCCGACACTAAAAGACAAGAATTTCATAAGAAAAATCTTACTAATATTCCGGCATAATGTTATTAGAAGAAATTATATCATTTTAAAAAAATAACATCCCTTACCTCGAAAAGACAGTACTTTTGACTAGAATACTGAATATAGTGCTGAAGGAAACTTGTACCATATAACAACAATCAAAGTCTCAAAATACTCACAAGAATACGCTCGATAATATAGAGAGAGAAAGAGAGAGAAAACTTGTTTCAGGTGTGATTTTCAAATCTAACCTAAACACCCTATTTATAGAAAAATGCTTAGAACACCAAAGTAGAAAATTTAATAAAATATTATTATATATAAATTTTTGTCACGCCCACCTCTTAGAAAATTTAATAAAATATTATTATATATAAATTTTTGTCACGCCCACCTCTTGAATCTGAATTCAACACATTTATATCACACGTGGGACCCACTCAACTCACCAAAAATGTTTTTCTTAAAAAAATAATTAAAACTTCAAAAATCAATTATTTTAGAACTTCGGAACTTCAATAATTCATAATAAATAACCCTTTTATCAGAAAAATTCGAACCTTAGATCCATTCCATAGAAAATTCCATTCTCTACAACTTTGTAAGTTTAAGTTTTTCTAAATTCCAAGTAGAAATTGACCGAAATCCACATACGGACGATTTTACAGGTTATAATCTAATTTCAGTCAAGAAATGGGGTCCACAAACATGAAAAACATGTTTTAAATATTTTTAGTTACAAAAATACTCTTCCTCCTCATATATTCATATATTCCACATTCATTGTAAAAAATATCACCATTATTATATTATTAAAATATAATAATATATTTAAAATGAATTATTTTATTGAAAAAGATAAAATATCAATTTTCAACAATTGTCACATTAAAAATTTTGTCCATCTATACCCACATAAAATGAATATTTTCCTTATCATAATAATCAATAATTAATTATTCATAAATAATATTACAGAATCACAATACTGACAACCAGACCATTCCCAGGAAAGATTGGGCTTTCCAATAAGGATTTCTCCTTACTGGCGCGCAATTAGGTGACCAAACCTCTCCTTAGACAGAATTTTCTAGACATTGCCAATAATGCTATCTAATAATATTATTCAAATAATATGAATTATTGATCTGATAATGAAAAATACTTGGTAATGACAATTATTGAAACAACAATAATATAAAATATCAACGTAGCAATTATTGAATCAATAAAATAAAATATTGAATAGTAATTACTGTAAGAATTATTGAGTAGTGCCTTCTTACGTAAGAATCAATAATTGGTGCAATACTGTAGTGTAACTCGTGTTTTTAACCACCGGTATTCCAACAAAGATTAATCTGATAACAACTACGCCGTTATTTATAAACAACTTATACTCATCGTTTTCTTCATCCAATCGCTTTCCGTTATGGGGCCCACACAAGGCTGCACCGTCATACGAATATTTCTTGATAGTAAGAATATTCCACGACTAAACGAATATTCCCCGACAACAATGAATATTTTATAACCACTTGCTTATTTGAAATATTTACGCATTTTACCCATAACTAACCACATTAATCAAATCAACCCTTACTATTTCAAAATAGAGGAAATTCAATTTCATTAATAATAAGTTGGGGTCTTACAACCTACCCTCCTTATGAAATTTCGTCCTCAAAATTGACGTACGTACCTGATGTTTCGAAAAGGTGAGGATATCTCGCCTTCATTTCCATTTCCATTTCCAACCCCCAGGTCATTTCCTCAATAGCATGGTTCCTCCACAAAACTTTGACTTGTGGTATGACCTTTTTACATAAAACATACTCCTTCTTATCCAAGATCTTGACAGGTACCTCCTCGTACGTTAAGTCTTTAGCTATCTTGTCTGGTTCTAACTCAATAACGTGGTTCGGGTCTTTCAAATATTTACGAAGCCCAGATATGTGAAAAATATTATGAACACGAGACATGCTTGGAGGTAGCACGAGTCTATAGGCTACTTTTCCTACTCGGTCAAGAATCTGAAATGGACAAATAAATTGTGGATTGAGCTTTTCTCGTTTTCCAAATCTTGTAACTCCCTTCCATGGAGCCACACGCAACAATACATGATCCCCAATACTAAATTCCATGTCCTTTCGATGAAGATCCGTATAACTCTTTTGTCGATCTTGTGCCATTTGTATACGTTGTCGAATCATTTGGATCTTTTCTGTAGTCATACGTACCAACTATGGTCCCAACAATGTTGCTTCACCAACCTCGTCCCAACATACTGGAGAGCGACACTTTAATCCATAGAATGCTTCAAATGGGGCCACACCTATACTTGCCTTATAACTGTTGTTGTAGGAGAATTCCACCAATGGCAAATACTTATCCCAACTCCCTTTGAAGTCTAGGACACAGAGTCTTAATAGATCTTCAAGAGTTTGAATAGTCCTCTCTGATTGTCCGTCCGTTTGAGGATGGTATGCCGAACTGAATCGTAAATCAGTGCCCATAGCTTTTTATAAGCTAACCTAAAATCGTGAAGTGAATCTTAGGTCACGAGCTGAAACTATGGATACTGGCATGCCATGAAATCTCACAATCTCATTTACATACATACGAGCAAGACGTTCAAGGGAATAAGTCTCCCGTATTGGCAAGAAATGAGTAGACTTGGTTAATCTATCAACAATAACCTAAATAGCATCTATGCCTTGAGAAACCGTGGGAAGACCCGTAACGAAATCCATGGTAATGTGTTCCCACTTCCATTTCGAAATCTAAAGTGGTTGCAATGGACCCTTAGGCACTTGATGCTCCGCCTTTACATGTTGATAAGTTAAACACCTCGAGATAAACTTTGCAATCTCTCTCTTCATATTGTTTCACCAAAATGTATGTCGAAGATCACGATACATTTTGGTACTTCCATGATGGATTATAAATGGTGTATTGTTTGCCTCCAATATGATCTTGTATTTCAAATCAGAGTCGTTAGGAACACAAAGTCTGGAGTGGACTCGAAGTATTCCTTCTTCATTGATTCTTGCTTCTGGAATAACACCTTCTTGTACTTTCTTTTTCATACGCATCAGCTCCAGGTCTGTGGCTGGAGCAACTTTAACTTTATTGATTAAAGTCGGTTCTACGCGTATACTTGACATCATCGCATGGGTCCCCGGAGTCTTGAATTCTATCTTCATATTTTGTAAATCACACAAAATGGGCCTTTATGTTAACAACATCACACTCGTTCCCGCATATGATCTTCTACTCAATGCGTCAGCTACCACTTTTACTTTTCCAAGACTGTATTGAATGGCGTGGTTGTAATCTTTTAATAGCTCAAGCCAACGTCGTTACCGCATGCTGAGTTCCTTTTGGGTGAAGAAATATTTGAGGCTTTTATGGTCTGAATATATCTCCACTTTCTCTCCATATAGATAGTGCCTCCAGATCTTTAGCCCGAACACAACTGCTGCCAACTCTAGATCATGAGTAGGATAATTCCTCTCATATTCTTTAAGTTGTCGCGAGGCATAGGCTATGACTTTCCCATGTTGCATGAGAGCACACCCTAACCCTTTGCCCGAAGCATCGCTGTAGATAACAAATCCATCCGAACTAGATGGTATTGTTAGAACAGGTGCCAAAATGAGTCTCCTCTTAAGCTCTTGAAAACTCTTCTTGCATTCCTCGCTCCATACGAATTTTGTATCTTTCTGAGTCAGCTAAGTTAACGGAGTAGCGATTCGAGAAAATCCTTCCACGAATCTCTGATAATAACTAGCTAAGCCCAGAAAGCTACGTACTTCGGTCATCGATTTCGGTTGCTCCCAAATTTGTATTGCTTCAATCTTTGCTGGGTCAACAGATACTCCATGTTTTGACACCACATGCCAAAGGAATGCTACTTCCTCAAGCCAGAACTCATATTTCTTTAACTTAGCATAAAACTTATTTTCACGAAGCCTTTGGAGTACCAGCTTCAAATGGTGCTCACGATCTTCACGGCTTTTGGAATATATGAGAATGTCATCAATGAAGACAACAACGAACTGATCCAAATATTCCTTGAATACTCGGTTCATCATATCCATGAAAGTCACAGGAGCATTAGTCAATCCAAAAGACATGACTAAGAATTCATAATGCCTGTACCGAGTTTTGAAGGCAGTCTTTGGAATATCCTCAGTTCTAATCATCAGCTAATGATTTCCAGAACGAAGATCGATCTTTGAAAAGAATTGTGCTCCTTACAACTGGTCAAATAGGTCATCAATGCGAGGTAGCGGGTACCTATTCTTGATGGTGACATGGTTCAATTCTCGATAGTCAATACAAAGTCGCATACTCTCGTCTTTCTTCTTTACAAATAAAACAGGAGCACCCCAAGGAGATGTACTAGGACGAATAAAAATGATGTCCAACAACTCCTGTAGTTGGACCTTTAACTCCTGAAGTTCAATAGGAGCTATTTGATAGGGGTTTTTAAAAATGGGCTTTGTACCAAGTCCAAGGTCAATAAAGAATTTAACTTCACGTTCTGGGGGTAGACTGGGAAGTTCTTCAGGAAATACGTCAGGAAATTTACTAACAACAGGAATATTATTCAAATCTGACGTGTCTTTATTCAAATCCATAACATGGGCTAAGAAAGCTTGACATCCGTTTTTCAATAAACGATTAGCTTTATGACTTGATATGACAGTGATTGATTTTACTGGTTTAGTTGCTTGAATTCATACAACAGGTTGGTTAGGAATATGAAAACTAACAACCTGACGAAAATAATCAATTTTGGAATGATGAGTAGTTAACCAATCAATCCCTAAAATCACATCAAAAGAAAGTATCTTTAAAGAGAAAAGATCAACAGGTAATGTGATGGTGCCAACTTGGATCAAACAAGATTTATAAACAGTGGATGTAATGAAAGTTTCTTCTAACGGAGTCTCCACAGATAAGTCAAAGTCTAATTTCTTTGGAGTTAAGTTTAAACGTTGAGCACAAGCAGGAGAGATAAATGAATGGGTAGCACCGGTATCTAGTAAGGTATAAACTTCGCAAGAATTGATGATTAGCTTACCCGTGATCACCTCGTTTGAGTTCCTCGCATTTTGACCAGTCACGACAAACGCTCTTCTAGGAACCGTTGGCTTTAAATTTTCTGGGACAGTCTTTTGAGTCACCATCTCTACTGGACTTGGTTTTTCTACCATACAATCTCGAGCGATATGTCCTTCTTTTCCATAATTATAACATACCTTGAACTGTTGTGGGCAGTTTGGGTTGATATGTCCTTCTTTCCCGCATTTATAGCATAAGACCGGTGGTTGTTCTCCTCCCTTAGAACTAGCTGCTGCTGGTGCTGACGTCTTCACATTGTCATTGTTGAATCTCCTCTTTTTAAAATCGCCCCCCCCCCGACTCGTTTCTTCTATTTTCATGGCCATGATTACCACAAGAGTGTTTACCGCTTTTGTCTGTATTTTTCTTTCCCCGCTGGTTATCGTTGTTCTGATGACTGCTGTCACCAGTATGACCCTGGTTGTGGTCCCTCGGTTGAACGTACTAGTTATCTCACACTAATAATTGAGCCCTGTTGACAACATCTGAATATAGAGAAAATTTATGAGAAATGAGATACTGACGTATGTCGGGTTTCAAACCTCTCAGAAACATCTACGTCATACATTCCTCATTCTTCACCAAATGAGGTGTGAACCTGGATAACTCCGCGAACTTAGCCTCGTACTGAGACACCGTCATGTTATCCTGTTCCAATCTAATAAACTCCACCTCCTTCATATGATGAATACTTTCAGGAAAGTACTTATCATTGAACAGTTTCTGGAATGTCTCCCAAGACCTGCTGAGTGCGGCTGGATGGGTACGCTTCATAGATTCCCACCAGTAATCTGCCTCATTACGGAACATAAAGGTGGCGAATGGAACCTTCTGTTCTTTTGTGCATCCCAAGACGTCGAATATCTTGGTAATTTGCTTGACCCATGTCTCCGCCTTAGTCGAATCCGACTTTCCCTAGAATTCTGGTGGTCCCAACTCTTTGAACTGCTTGGCTATAACAAACCATGCATTGCTATCATTTACACCTGTATTTTGAACACGAGTCTCTCTCGTCTGATTTTTCATGAACTACAAAAAGCTTCTAAAAATCCCATCGTTCATCGTCTGATCAGTGGTGTTGTTTACAGGAGGAACATTGCCAGCCCGTTGCACGTTCTCCTCGTTGGAGAGTAAAGGTGTCTCCACGGTCTCATTTGCTCCACTATTAACATTCTCAGTTGCCATTCTCAAATACTTCTATAAAATAAGGGTTAATTAAAGAAATTAACATATCACATAATATCCCTATATTCTGACCAACCAACAAATAAGCTTAGGTAGGACACACTAGCGAAGGATTACTCGTCTCTCCCCTCCTAGTTCTATTCCTCGATCTCCGCCAGAGATCAGATCCCTAAGCTCTAATACCAACTGTGACTCCCCCAAAATAGGTATACAACACCCATTCTGAGTCGCCAAATACATGGTACAGAAACAACTACAACTCTATTAATACAATTGTCGTGCAAAATACGACAACACATAAACTGTGAGTTTAAATACAAATATTGTCATCTAGACAATATCCACACTCAAATAAGTCCTCATTACAATTATTGATACACTATTTTACAAAATAGTGAGGACTACTATGACAACTTCTAGAACCATCATTCCATACCCCGACTAGTACTTGCTACATTTTCGCCTCCTGAGAAGAAAAATGGAACAAAAAAGGAAAAGGGTGAGCTCAACTAGCCCAGTAAAGAATATTATGACAAAGATAATATAGAACAAATTATCGTTAGTCTTCAACAGAGAAAAATCTAATAGAATACAATAGACAACAAGTTTTAAATCAATATTCGCAGCGGAAATAATAATTCATAGAATAGTTACGTAGAGAATGAAATCTACTATTATCTATGAATTTAAAAGTCCATCATCAATATTTTATCCCTGTAACATCAATCAATATACATCTTAAGTCAAATATTCATCTTTGCACTACAGGCCAACGATATTTATCAGTTGGTCATGTTCATCTCAACACCTGTACATCTTTGCACTATGGCCAAAGATATTCATAAGAAAATCAACCATCTTTGCACTACAAGCCAAAGGTATTCAGTAATATCATCATTTAGGACTGAGGATGATAAAAAAAGTATTTTAAAGACAACGAATCCAATGAAATAAAAGAACAAATATTAAAGATTCGTACTTTAAACAATCCGAGTTCCAAAATACTTCATAAATAATCGTAGTGGATTAAAATTCAAGATTGATCAAAACATGGATACAATCAAAGCTAGTATCCATAATAGATATCTTGAACAAAAAACGAAAATTTAATTTTTCTGTGAATAGTGTTGTATTCGTGAATAGTAACCCCGACACTAAAATACAAGAATTTCACAAAAAAAATCTTACCAATATTCTGGCTTAATGATATTAGAAGAAATAATATCATTTTTAAAAAAATAGCATCCATTACCTCGAAAAGACAGTACTTCTGACTAGAATACTGGATATAGTGCTGAAGGGAACTTGTACCGTATAGCAACACTCAAAGTCTCAAAATACTCACAAGAATACGCTCGATAATATAGAGAGAGAAAGAGAGAGAAAACTTGTTTCTGGTATAATTTTCAATTCTAACCTAAGCACCCTATTTATATGAAAATGCTTAGAACACCAAAGTAGAAAATTTAATAAAATATTATTATATATAAATTTTTGTCAAGCCCAACTCTTGAATCTGAATTCAACACATTTATATCACATGTGGGACCCACTCAACTCACCAAAAATGTTTTTCTTAAAAAAATAATTAAAACTTCAAAAATATATTATTCTGGAACTTCAGAACTTCAATAATTCATAATAAATAGCCCTTTTATCAGAAAAATTCAAACCTTAGGTCCATTCCATAGGAAATTCCATTCTCTACAACTTTTTAAGTTTAAGGTTTTTCCAAATTTCAAGTAGAAATTGACCGAAATCCACATATGAACGATTTTACAGGCTATAATCTAATTTCAGTCAAGAAATGGGGTCCACAAACATGCTTTAAATATTTTTAGTTTCAAAAATACTCTTTCTCCTCATATATTCATATATCCCACATTCATTGTAAAAAACATCACCATTATTATATTATTAAATATAATAATATATTTAAAATGAATTATTTTATCGAAAAAGATAAAATATCAATTTTCAACAATTTTCACATTAAAAATGTTCTCCATCTATATCCACATAAAATGAATATTTTCCTTATCATAATAATCAATAATTAATTATTTATAAATAATATTACAGAATCATAATACTAACAACCAGGCCGTTCACAGGAAAGAGGGGGCTTTCCAATAAGGATTTCTCCTTACTGGCGCGCAATTAGGTGACCAAACCTCTCCTTAGACAGAACTTTATAGACATTGCTAATAATGCTATCTAATAATATTTTCAAATAATATGAATTATTGATCTGATAATGGAAAATACTGTGTAATGACAATTATTGAAACAACAATAATATAAAATATCAACGTAGCAATTATTGAATCGATAAAATAAAATATTGAACAGTAATTACTGTAACAATTATTGAGTTGTGCCTTCTTACGTAAGAATCCATAATTGGTGCAATACCGTGTGCTACTATGTTTTAACCATCGGGTATTCCAACAGTATTAACGGTAACAACTACGCCGTTATTTATAAACAACTTATAGTTGTCATTTTCTTCATCCAATCGCTTTACATTATGGGCTCCACCACAAGGTCGCTACCGTCGCATTTAATATTCCCGATAGTAAGAATATTCCACGACCAAACGAATATTCCCCGACAATAATAAATATTTTATAACCACTTGCTTATTTGAAATATTTACGCATTTTACCCATAACTAACCACATTAATCAAATCAACCCTTACTATTTCAAAATAGAGGAAATTTAATTTCATTAATAATAAATTGGGGTCTTACAAGTAGATCTGATATAGAGGCTTGTAGATTTGTTAGGAGAAGCTCTTCGGGGAAGAAATGAACATGTACCACCCGTTCCCTAAACTTTCCCAGTAACAACCTTCAAAGATTTTAAGAGTGTAGGACCCCCATAGTTCGAGGGAACTACTGACCCGATAGTTGCGCAAACCTGGATCAAGGAGATCGAGAAGGCCTTCAGTATAGCTCACGCGGGTGAAGACCAGAAGATAGTATTTTCCACATACATGATTAGGGGAGAAGCGAACTATTGGTGGGAAGCTAATCAGCAGAGAGCGGGAGAAGGGACGATACCATGGGAAAGGTTTATGACGCTGTTCTTCGAGAACTATTTACCAAAGAGTATGAAGAATAGGATGGAAGTGAAGTTCCTAGAGTTAAAATAAGGAGATATGACAGTGGCGCAATACATAGCTAAGTTTAACGAACTAGCACGATTTACGGAGCACCAAGTTGGGGATGAGGAAAGGACGGCGAGACACTTCGAGCAAGGGTTGAAGTCGTGGCTGTATAATAAGGTATCAGTCCTCCAGATTAATTCCTTTGCGACATTGTTAGAGAAGGCAATCATTGCGGAAGGTGGCAGTGAGGCCTTAAGTCTATATCATAAGGAGAAGAAAAACAAGAACACTGGTAGTGAGCATCGTGGAGGAAGCAGCAACAGAAGAAGTTACTCCAGAAAGAGAAAATGGGAAAATAACAACAATAGAAACAATAATCAAGGTGAGAGTCACCAGGGAAACTTCAAGAAAAGGACTGAAGCTTGTAACAAGTGTGGAAGAAGTCATCAGGGGGAGTGTTGGAAAGGAAAGAGCACGTGTTATAATTACGACCAAGAGGGGCACATATCGCCAAAGTACCCAAAACCAAAGAACATCAGGGGATGTTTTGCTTGTGGATCAACAGAGCACCAGATAAAGGATTACCCGAAGAAAGGAGGTGGTGGAGCTGGCGGAGGCCAGGGAGGAGGAAGCAAGTTAATGATTGGTGGACCTGCGCAACCCAATCAATCGATCGCCCGAACCTTTAACATGAGCGTCCAGGATGCATTAGCTGCAAAGGACGTTGTGTCAGGTATAATCCAAATCAATAATATAAATGCTTATGTATTATTTGATTTGGGTGCCACATGGTCTTTTATATATGAAGAATTTGCTAGTAAACTTAGTACACCTTGAGAACGTTTTGAGGATCCTTCGAACGTAGAAGTTGCGAATAAGGAAATAATCCCTGTGGAACACGTTTATCAAAATTATCGCGCAAACATTGGAGAGCATGAACTGAGTGTAGACTTGATTCCTATTAGACTATGAGAATTTAACGTAATACTGGGAATGGATTGGTTATATAACCATGCGATGGTAATTGACTGTCAGAACAAGTGTGTGAACCTTCAAACTCCGAGTAAGTCTAAGGTAGTGTTTTATGGTAGCTCATTTCTTAAGCAATCGTGTTGCGTTACGATGATGCAGGCCAAGAAATTGTTAAAGAAATGATGTGTAGGTTATTTAGCTTACATCGTAGATACTCAGAAAAAGGGAGTAGAAATTAAAGATATACCCGTAGTGAATGAATTTCAAGATGTGTTTCCGGACGATCTGCCTGGTCTTCCGCCAGACAGAGAAATCAAATTCGTAATAGACTTAGCACCGGGAACAACACCGATTTCAAAAGTTCCATATTGTATGGCGCTAGTAGAAATGAAGGAATTGATGATAAAACTTCAAGAGTTATTGGATAAGGGTTACATTCGACTGAGTGTGTCTCCTTGGGGAGCACCAGTGTTATTTGTTAAGAAAAAGGATGGATCGATGAGGCTCTATATCGATTATCGAGAATTGAACAAAGTAACAATCAAGAACAGATATCCATTATCGAGGATAGACAACTTATTTGATCAACTGAAGGGAGCGAACTATTTCTCGAAGATCGATCTATGGATAGGATATCACCAACTGAAAGTACGGGATGAAGACATAACAAAGACTACTTTTTGAAACCGTTATGGACATTACGAGTTTTTGGTAATGTCATATGGTTTGACTAATGCTCCGGTAGCATTCATGCACTTGATGAATCAAGTTTTCAAGCCATACTTGGATAAATTTGTGGTGGTTTTCATCGATGATATTTTGATCTACTCGAAGACAGAGGAAGAACATGCCGAACATCTGAAGATTATTTTGGAGGCACTACGGAAGGAGATGTACGCAAAATTTTCAAAGTGTGAATTTTGGATGAAGAAGGTTTAATTCTTAGGCCACGTGGTGGATGAGAATGGAATCTCAATAGACCCCAAAAAAGTCAAAGCAGTAAGTAATTGGGAACAACCGAGAACCCCAATGGAGGTGAGAAGTTTCTTAGGGTTTACTGGAACTATCGAAGATTTATCCAGGATTTTTCTAAGATAGCGACCCCGTTGACTAATCTGATGAGGAAGACGTTGAAATTTGTATGGACCGACAAATGCAAAGAGAGTTTTCAAGAATTGAAGAAGAGATTAAGAGAGGTGCCTGTATTATCATTACCAGATGATACAGGAGGATTTGTGGTGTATAGTGATGCGTCGCATAGAGGACTGGGCTGTGTGTTGATGCAACATGGCAAAGTCATTGTGTGACGCCCCCAAAACAGGTATACATTACCCATTATGAGTCGCCAAATACACACTACATAAATTAAATACAAACTTCTTTTATGCAACTGTCGGGTAATATATACGACAAAACATAGCTAAGAGTTTAAACACGAATATTGCCTTCTAGACAATATCCACACTCAATGGAGTCCTCATTACAATTAGTATCACACTAATTTATAAAAATAGTGAGAACTACTATAGCCACCATCTCGGACCATCAATCCATTCCCCGACTCGTCCCAGCTATATTCTCATTTCCTAAAGAGAACAGTGAAAGAAAAGAGTGAGCTCAACTAGCCCAGTAAGAAATATTATGACTAAGATAATGCAGAATAAATTCTCCTTAGCCTTCAACATTATAACAACTGATAGAATACAATAGACAACAAGTTTTAGATCAACCACTGCAACAGAATAAGCAATCCATTAGAAGAGTCAAGTAGAACATAATGTCTACTATCTCCTCTAGATTAAAAGTCCATCTTTAATATTTCATTCCTGTAATACTCATCAATAGTTCTTTGTTATACCCAAGACAAAAAGAACTCTCATCACCTATCTTCACCTGAACCACCAAAGATTATAGTTAAATCCACAATTCATATTTATAATAATGTAAATCAACAGTTTCTCCTTGCCACAAAGGCTTAATAGAATGTTTACTCAATATCCTTACCCCAAAGGCTAAAGATATTCAAATGTAATAACAATGATCATACCAATTAGTTGTCTACCTTGGCACTACGGGCCAAAGATATTCAACTATAAAACCAATGGTCATGATCATACCAATCAATTGTCTGTCAGTGCACTACAGCCAAAGACATTTAACTGTTAACTAATGGTCATGATCCTGCCAATCATATCATTGAATTATCCATGGACTACGGGCCAAGGATATTCGTTATTATCACCAGTGGTCATGATCATGTCATACACCTGTCTATCTTTGCACTATGGACCAAAGCTATCAATCAATAGTTCGTCTTTGCACGTAAGCCAAAGATATACAACTGTAAAACCAATAATCAACAGTCCATCTTTGCATGTAAGCCAAAGATATACAACTATAAAGCCAATAATCAACAGTTCATCTATGCACGTAAGCCAAAGATAACTTTCATCACAATATAAGCATGAGTGTGATGACAATGATATAAGCATTAATCAAACAAAATCAAGGGTAAATAGTAAAAAATTTAAATTTATCCAGATTTTAAAAATATCGAAATTGTCAACATGATACTGCTTTGTGGAGTAAAATTCAAGAGTAATATTCATGTATCAAAAATAATTTGGACGTAAAAGAAATAAATTTTTCGGGCGAATAGTATCCCGTGAATATTACCCTATGAATAGTACATCGGGAATAGTACCTCGTGAATAGTACCCTGGCATAAAAAGTTCTCCAAATACCCGAGTGAATAATATTCAAGTGAATAGTAACTAGGTGAATAGCAATTCGTGAATAGTACTCTGACATAAAAAGTGCCCCGAATACCCGAGTGAATAATATTTGAGTGAATAGTAACCGGGTGAATTGTAACCTATAAATAGTAACACATTAATAGTAACTCGTGAATAGTATTCCGACATTAAAAGATCTATAATTATCAAGAATGCTTAGAATAATATTTTCATTAAAAGATACTGGATGAAGCACAAATATCAAGCATATTCTACTAATTTCATGGAATATAGAAGCAATACTTCAACAAAATGAGTGTAGAATTAGGGATACGAAACGAAATAATATTACTCACATACTAAAGACTATGGAAGAAAATATTATTTCTTACGAATAGTGAACAAAATAATATCCCTTAGGAATAAGAAATAAATAGCATCCCTTATGAATATTAAATGAAAATAATATTCCTTACGAATATTAAACAAAGACAATGAATATTGAACGAAAATGATATTCCTTATGAATATTGAATGAAAATAATATTCATACGGATACGAAAAATAATATCTCTTCAGAATATGAAATAAATAATACCCCTTACCTCAGAAGAAGACTGGATACTGGAATAGTGAAGTAGCAGACTTCTCTTCTTCTTTCTCTCTATAACTTCTCTCTCTATAATTGCTCTTGTGAGTCTTTGTGAATTGGTGAGAATGAAAGAAGAATGAGCTTCTATTTATAGGAAAACATAGTTTCGATAATTGCGCGTTATGGGGCTCAAAATATTATAGTATAATATCTTCATCTTTTCCTTCATTTTTAATTCAGTCCTGCAAGTATTATCAAACTTGCACCACCTCCCCCAATAGTATATTATGTGAATCAATAGTACAATCATGTGACTCAATAGTTCTATACATGTGAAAAAAATAATTATAGTATAGTACCTTCATCTATACCTCTATTTTTAATTTAGTCATGCAAGTATTATCAATCTTGCACCACCTCCCCTAATAGTACATGCATGTGAATCAATAGTACACACATGTGAACAAATAGTTATAAGCATGTGAAGTAATAGCAATTAATTACTCATTTATCCAATTAATTACCCGATTGGTCAATATAACTTCCAGACATCAATTATTATCGAAATAAATGTCGATTTCCATAAACACTAATAATCCCAACACAATGGAACTATCAATTTCATCTTTAATCAACATGAACTTATTCATCATTAATATTATAACTCACAATATTTAACAACCAGGCCGTTCCCAGGAAAGAGGGGGCTTTCCGATAAGGATTTCTCCTTATTGGCGCGTAATTAGGTGACCAAACCTCTCATTGACAGAACTTCTAGACATTGTCAATATTGCAAATAATAATATGAATAACTTTGTCGTCTCAATTATTGATTTAATAATATAAAATATTGTGACAATAATTGAATAAAACTGAGTGACTTCTCACGTAAGCATTAATAATCAAAGATACTATACAATACCGTGTGCTACTATGGAACCACACGTATTACTATACTTTTATCACCGATTATTTTATGACAACTTGTTTACTTTGAAAAATTTTCACATATCACCCTTAACTTTATTTTTATCAATTTAACCATTTACTAAATAGAATAATTATAAGAAAATTGAATACTTTCATTTCATAAAATTCGGGGTCTCACATATTGCGTATGCGTCATGACAATTGAAGGATTACAAAAAAAATGATACCCTAATCATGACAGTAGTTTTTGCGTTAAAGATATGGAGGCATTATTTGTACGGGGAGAAATGTGAGATGTACACGGACCACAAAAGTTTGAAATATATCTTCACATAGAAGGGGTTGAATATGCGTCAAAGAAGGTGGTTGGAATTGATTAAGGATTATGATTGCGATATTCTTTATCACCCGGGGAAAGCGAATGTAGTGGCCGACGCGCTAAGTAGGAAAGGAAGGGAGAAGTTATTTCAATTGACGACTTAGGAAGAGTTAATCAGAGAAATGGAGAAATTGGAAATAGAGGTAAAAGGACCGTAGAAGTCTGAAGAGAAGTTATTTGTAATGGAAGCTTGTCCGACATTGTTGGATAGAGTAAAAGACGCACAAGAGAAAGATGAAGAATGTGAGAAGATCAGGAAAAGGATTACAAAAAATGAGGAAGAGAAATTTCGACTGGATAAAGATGGTATCTTAAGATTCAAAGGAAGAGTGTGGGTACTAACGGTAACCGAGTTTAGAGAAGAGATTTTACATAAGGCACACAATATGACGTATTCTGTTCATCTGGGAAGCACTAAGATGTACCGAGACTTGAGGAAACATTTTTGGTGGCGCAACTTGAAACGGGAAGTCACAGAGTGCATTAGTAGATGCTTGACTTGCCAACACATAAAAGAGGAGCATCATCGGTTGAGTGGTTTACTACAACCGTTGAAAATACAAGACTGGAAATGGGAGCACATTGCGATGGATTTCGTGGTAGGACTTCCAGTTACGCAGAAGGGTTATGATGTCATTTGGGTTATCGTGGATCGACTTACAAAGACCGCACATTTTTTACCAATCAAGATCCGATATAGTTTAAATCAGTTAGCAAATGTGTACGTAAAGGAAATTGTTTCACGACATGGAGTGCCGGTATCGATTGTTTCTGACCAAGATAAACGTTTCACGTCAAATTTCTGGAAAAAGCTTGCAAGAGAGGATGGGGACACAGTTAATGTTAAGTACCGCTTATCATCCTCTGACAGATGGACAGAGTGAGCGAACAATACAAATGCTGGAAGACATGCTTAGGACTTGCGTGATGGACTTCAAGGGAAACTGGGATGACCACCTACCCTTAGTCGAATTTGCGTATAATAATAGTTACCATGCAAGTATCGGCATGCCACCGAACGAAGCTCTTTATGGGAGAAAGTGTAGAACACTGTTGTGCTGGGATGAAGTGGGAGAACGAAAGATGCTAGGACCAGAATTAGTGCAACAAACCGCCGATGTGGTGACAGTGATAAGAGCCAGACTAGTAGCGGCTTAAGATCGCCAGAAGAAGTACGCAGATTTGCATTGGCAGGACTGAGATTTTAAAGTTGGCAGTTTCGTATTCTTGAAGGTATCTCCATGGAAGGGAAAAATCCATTTTGGCAAGAAAGGAAAACTGAGTCCAAGATTTATAGGACCGTTCGAGATACTGAAGCGAGTGGGCGAGGTGGCATACAAAGTTGCATTACCACCCGAGTTGGAGCACATTCATAACGTGTTTCATATATCCGTGTTACGACCATACAAGCCTGACTAAAAACATGTGATTTCTTATGAACCCATTCAAGTGGAGAAGAACTTAGCGTATGAAAAAATTCGTGTCCAAATTCTAGATAGGAAGGAACAAACTTTAAGAAACAAAGTCATTTCTTCTGTAAAAGTACTTTGGCATAACCACGATGTCGAGGAGGCAATGTGGGAGTTAGAAGATAGGATGATGAGGGATTATCCCCATCTATTTGGGTAACCTTGTAGCAATTTCGGGATGAAATTTTTATAAGGGGGGGAGGATGTAATACCCGAGAATTTCCATATCTTATTAAATAAATATATTAATGAAAATAAATATTTATTTGAATATAAATGATTTTTGTATTACGAGATGAGTTAACTCAATTATATTAAATAATTTAATAATTGAGAATATATGGAGTTTGTGATGTACTCGTTGAAAGCCTTGTGTGGCACAGTGATGGGAACTATTAATAGTGATATTAATCAACGAAGGAATTATTAAGTGAACAATTGATTAATAATAATTGTTAATTGTTATATTATAGTATTGATTAATTGTTAATGGTGATTAATTAATGATATCTGGTTATTATTATTAAGAACGTGTTTATAAATATAATAAGATAATTAATAGTTATAGAGATCCATAATTACAATAATCAATGAGGAATGGATTAATATTAGTGTTAATTAATCAAGAAGTTGAATAATTTATTTATTTGACATAAAACAAATAAGTAAGTTATTAATATAATAAGATTATATTGACTATTATGTGCAAGTGGGTAATAATTAAAAAAATAAATATATGGAATACAACTATATAATATAGTAGTATAGCGTGACACTTATGTGACTATGCTATATATAGCAACCCTATATTAAATTTTATTAAACTATATTGTATGAAGTAATGTGATTGAACATATTGGAACTATATGTTATATATACATCATGAAATGTGTATGTGACAATATGTATGTGGGTATACATTAAAATAAAATGTTCATAGTTTATATGTATGTTACATTGCCATATCACATCTACTACCTTGAAATATTAATTATATTAATTATATTGTGACATTAAGATATAACCCATGTATGGATTATATGTATATAAATATAACATAAGAGTGGGGATTGTGTATAAGTGTATAGCTTAAGTGTTGCAAGAATGCTGAGTTATTGGGTTGTCCCAATTTTATAGACTCATTTCTAATTCACGTGTTTGGAAAAAAGGCTAAGCCCTATTTCCCTTTTCTTCTTCCAAGCTCCTTCTAGCTCATGATCATGGGGGGAGTGGTGGTCATGATGATCTTCAACTACCATCCAACAACTCTTTAATAACCTTCGTGCAATTCTTCAATCCATGGGTTTGATTTAGTGGGAAATTGAAATGTCTGTGTAATTTTTTTTCTATAAATATGGACTCTCCTTCTCCATTTTTCATTGCTGAGAATTGTTTAAGTGTGAAATTGAGAGCATGTATAGAGCAAGTAATTACATACCCATCAGTGGAAGAAGTGTGAATTAGCAAGCTAATTACAGAGGTATAAGATTTCTTCTTGTTCTTCATGTTGAGTTCTGTTAAAATTTTCATTCTTGAATTACAAATATCTTGATTATGCCAGGTTGAATTGTGATTGGGTTATAGAAAACTTATATAGTTGTTATATAGGCTTATTAACATGTTTAGTACGCAATGCGGCTTAGTTATAGTCGAATTAGTGAAGAAAATTTGGTAGTTGGCTTGTTATCGTCGAAAGGTTTGGAAAGTCTCGGACTAGAAACGAGTGTCGCGTGATCCTTAAAATACAAATGGCGGCGCCACCCTCTGAAAATTTTGTTGGTTGTTTTTTTATAATATCTGGTTTATGGGGCATGCTAATATAACTTAGTTAAGCTTATTTCAGTCCTTGACATACTAGTTATGTTGCGTTTTATATAATCACTCACCTAGCTTGATTTCAAAAGAAAACTTGAGTTTTCAATGTGCAAACTCAATAAACCATGTGTACCTTAAGGTTTCAACTTGAAGACATGTTAGTATGGTCTGATTTCCTTTGTATGTAAGCATGTGAACAGGATGTATAGTAAGTGAAGTAGTGTAACATACTAAATGACATTGATAACATGCTAATAGAAACTTAGAGTTTCAAAATGGACATTGACTTATTATATTTGCTTTGACATTCTGATCTTGCAAGCATGCTAGTATGGATTTGAAATGCATATCGGACATACTAACTACATATATTGATTTTGTAATGAAGTATGATCATGTTGGACCTATTCGTAAGCTTTACTAATGAAACTACGAACTTTAAACGTAAATATTAACTTACTACTTTGAGAGTTAAAATCTGATATTTGTGAACATGTTTGATGATACTCTTAGACTCACTCATGTATCATGAATGCGTATATATACCATGCTTAGGTAGCATAATTCAAGTGAAGCATTAACAGAGCATATTTTCAAACCAAAAAAATGCTAATTTCACATATGGGATATGAATACTCACAAACATGTCTAATATGAGTTATATAACTACCTTATATGCTTAAGAATCAAGCATGTTAGACTTTGTTGTTTCATAACCTAGGATGACCATAACTTGTTGAGATGTTCAACTTAGAACCATATTATGAAAGAAAGGAACTAGACTGAACTTGAGAAATACGAAGGGACCCTTGACATGTTATTATATGTTATGTGTGTAAGGATGGGCAGGCTAGGCCAAGCAAGTGATTGCTCAACCCTGGTTTGAACTGAGAGCCGCATGACTGCGCATCTCTTTAGTACAAATAAGGCACGGCCGCGCCCTTCTACAGACTTGGAAAGTTACTTCTATGATTTCTGAAGTATGTAGCATGCTAGTATAACTTCATTATGCTTATTTCTGTCCCTGACATACTGATAGAGGTAGCCTTGCATTTTAACACCTATCTTAGCTTGAATTGACAAGGTGTTTTTATAATGATAAAGTCTAACGATAGTTCCGAGCTTCATACTAACATACGTATAAGATTTCATGATTGAGCCATGTGTGTACACTTGAACTATATATCAGGATTATTTATCGGGTATGTTTAACTAATGGGCATCCTATACTTGTAATACACTATAAATAGGATTCGAAAGTATTGATTTCTTAACGTCGATAAACTACGCTTAAGGCAAGTATCCTAAGCCCTTGCATTACCTTATTCAATGAATAACGTAAGCAAGTATCTAAACCTTATCTCTTTCAATGCATGTTGTCTTACTTACTCGTTCAGTTGAGCTAGTATGTTTAAACTCTTGTGAAAACTATTATTCATGTTGAACTTGGTATTGTTCTTGAATATTGTGAAAGTGTCTATGCCTTTTGATTCGGCTAGACTATATGCATGTTTAGAAAACTGTCCAAACCAATTAACTGGTGCCAAAATCCTGAAAACTGAGTTGAACAACCCTTATGGTAAGGGGAGTATATATTGTTGGAAGCCCCAACACACGCGTGAATATTACTGTGGTGTTAGGCATAATATAGAGTATTGTAGACTGATCATCTATTGTACTTAATTATTTTGGGTTACCAGTTTAATATTGGTAATTCTAGTAGATGTTCAATAGTCCTTAGTGATTGCTCAGTATAAATTCCTTTAACCAGTTGGATATGTTGAAACCCTTTGAATTCATATATATATATATATATGTTGATCTATATTGAATTATCATTTCATATCCCAAAGATTTGATTCGAGAATTGTTGATACTCATTGTTCATGATATTGTTCTAAGACTCTGAGACTATACCTTGATATATCTAACTCGTGATTTAATACTCATCACCCTTGTTGTATATTACTTGCTGGGCAATTTGTACTCAGTCTTGCTTATTTAAAACCTTTCAGTTAAGGCGGAACAGGGAAGTGTCTTTGGGAAAGGCAAGGGTAAGGGCAAGGCTACCGACTAGCTTGTTCCTATATGTTAAAATTGTTATGTTATATTAAGACTGTCTTCAGACAATGTTTATGCTTAAGTAGGATTATATAATAAGTCTTTATTCGATCTTATTATGTAATCTATTAAGTACTGTAGGTTACGAGACTTGGGGGAATAATTATAATAAAACATTGTATCTTATTCTAAATTAGATCTTCCGATGTGAATATGAAATTTTAGTTATTATTATATTACCATGAGCATGTGATGAACCAAATTCTAGTGACCAAGTGGCGGTCCGAATTTGGGGGCATCACAACATCCATCTATATTAAACTGGGCCACCAACACGAGCTTCATAGGGTAGATGGATTTGCAAATACTCCATAGAGTCAAAAAAGCTAGGAGGGAATATTTTTTCAAGCTTACACGTGATCTCAATGATGTTCTTCTCAAGTATAGACATGCTTTTCATTTAACATTTTTAAACATATGTCTCTGAAGAAATGACTGAAGTCAATCAAAGCATCCCATATTTGTTTATCAAGCAAGTCCCAAAATGCTATAGGCACGAGTCTCTCCATGAACACATGACAGTCATGACTCTTTATCCCTTGCAATTTCCCACCTGTAACACACCTTACAATGTTTGACGCATATCCATCTGGTAGTTTCAGAGACTTTATCCATGTGTACACATCTTCAACCTACTTTTTGGACAATGTGTACCTTGCATGCGGTTTGACCATCTTACCATTAGTAGATTCACAAAGTTTTAATCCAGGACACTTACAAATATCTTTCATGTCCAACCGTGCCTTATCATATCTTTAGTCTTTCCCGCAACACCCATCACGGTGCTAAACACATTGTCGAACACATTCTTCTCTATATGCATCACGTCTAGATTATGATGAATCAAATTTGTAGACCAATAAGGTAGTTCCCAAAAGATGCTTCTCCAAACCCAATTATGAGATACGCCAAACCCATCGATGATGTCAGAGGCAACAATTTTACCGAATGGGATGATCGACAATCTCATCACACGGTCACGCATCTCCGTCCTTGACAGTCGCGGTGCTGACATATCATTCTCTACTTTCCCTTTCCTAAAGTTTTCTCTATTTCTTCGAAACGGGTGATCTACCAGCAAGAAACGGTGATGCCAATCAAACCAGCATGGCTTTCAACCATTTGATAGATTAAAAGACTTTATAAGATCCATACAATATGGACAAGCCAACTTCCCGTGTGTACTCCTTCTAGATAACATACCATAAGCAGGAAAGTCACTTATAGTCCACATAACTGTTGCCCTAAGGTTGAAATTTGTTTTCGTGCAAACATCCCAAGTCTGTATTCCATCCTCCCACAATATATACCTTCAACTCGTCTATAAGAGGTCTCAAGTAAACATCTAGGTTCTTTTCAGGACTCTTGGGACCAGGAATCACGAGTGAAAGTAACAAGTATTGTGACGCTCCTAAAATAGGTATACATCAACAATTCTGAGTCGCTAAATACATGGTACAAAAAAAACTATAACTTCATTAATACAATTATCGTGCAAAATACAAAAACACATATACTGTGAGTTTAAATAAAAATATTATCTTCTAGATAATATCCACACTCAAATACAGTCCTCATTACAATTATTGATGCATTATTTTACAAAATAGTGAGGACTGCTAAAACAACTATCTTGAAACATCACTCTATATCCCGACTGGTTTCCGTTGTATTCTCGCTTCCTGAGAAGAAAAATGGAACAAAAAGGAAAAGGGTGAGCTCAACTAGGCCAGTAAAGAATATTATGACTAAGATAATGTAGAACAAATTATCGTTAGCCTTCAATAAATCAGATAAAATATAATGGACAACCAATTTTAGATCAATATTCGCAACAAAAATAACAATTCATTAGAAGAGTTAAGTAGAGAATGAAATCTACTATCATCTATGAATTTAAAAGTCCATCATCAATATTTTATCCCTGTAACATCAATCAATATACATCTTGAATCAAATATTCATCTTTGCACTATAGCCAAAGATATTCATTTGTATCACCAGTTGGTCATGTTCATCTCAACACCTGTCCATCTTTACACTATGGGCGAAAGATATTCATCAGGTAATCATTCATCTTTGCACTAAAGGACAAAGACATTTAGTTATATCACCATTTAGGACTGAGGATGATGAAAAATATCTTAAAGAAAATGAATACAGTGAGATAACAAGACACAGATTAGAGATTCGTACTTTGGTTTATCCAAGTTCAAAAATACTCCATAATAATCAATTGTGGAGCAAAATTTAAGAATGAAGATCAAAACATGGATACAATCAAAGATAGTAACCATAATAGACAACTTGAACAAAGAAAAGAAAATTTATTTTTTTTGTGAATAGTGCCGTATTCATGAATAGTGTCGTATACGTGGATAGTGCTGTATACGTGAATAGTAACCCGACACGAAAATGTAGAAATTCCACAAGAAAAATCATACTTCGTGAATAGTACTCGTGAATAATACTGTATTCGTGAAAAGTGTCGTATACGTGAAAAGTGCCGTATACGTGAACAGTAACCTCGACATGAAAAGGTAAAAATTTCACAATAAAATTCATACCAATATTTTGGTATAATGATATTGAAAGAAATAATATCATTTACGAAGAAAATAACATCCCTTACCTCAAAAGAATAATACTTCTGACTGGAATATTGGATATAATGCTGAAGGAAACTTGCACTGAATAATAACTCTCAAAGTATCTAAATACTGACAAAATACGCTCGATATTATAGAGAGAGAAAACTTCAGATTCTGGTGTGATTTTCAATTCTAACTAAGCATCCTATTTATAGGAAAATGCTAAAACGCCAAAGCAGACTTAACCTGCTACCTGATGGCTTTTCCTGCTGCTATTCATGCACACTACTTTTGGGAAAAAAAATCTCAGCACACCAACAAGGACAGGAGTGGGGCCCACCCATTCCAGAAAATTTCCAAAATATTTTAAATTTAAACAATATTAAGAAACTTAAATAATTCATAATAAATAGCCTTTTATCAGAAAAATATGAATTGTATGTCCATTACATAGGAAATTTAAATCTCTACAACTTTGTAGAAGAAAGTTTTTCCTAATTCCAAACAGAAAGTGTCCGAAATCCACATACGGGTGATTTTTAATACCTTCATTCTGATAAAATGCTGATAAAGCACCTCAGCATTAATTCCTTCATTATATCCACATAAAATAAATATTTTCTTATCATATAAATCAATAATAATTATTCACAAATAATATTACAGAATCACAATACTGACAACCAGGTCGTTCCCAGGAAAGAAGGGGGCTTTCGAATAAGGATTTCTCCTTACTTGTGAGCAATTAGGTGACCAAATCCCTTTCCTAGACAGAACTTCTTTAGACATTGTCAATAATGCTATGTAATAATATTATTCAAATAATATGAATTATTGATCTGATAATGGAAAATATTGTGCAGTGACAATTATTGAATTAACAATAATATAAAAAATCAACATAGCAATTATTGAATCAATAAAATAAAATATTGAACAGTAATTACTGTAACAATTATTGAGTAGTGCCTTCTTACGTAAGAATCAATAATCCAAAAATATTGTGCAATCTGGTATTGCTACTATACAACCACGCCAGACATCTTGTATTTTAACCACCAGGTATTCCAACAGTGTTAACGGTAACAATTATGTCGTTTATTTATAAAAACTCAAACTTGTCATTTTCTTCATCTGACCATTTTTTGTTATGGGGCCCGCAAATGGCCGCGCCGTCGTACAAATATTCCACGACCAAATGAATATTCCCCGACAACAATGAATATTTTATAACCACATACTTATTTTGTAAAATTTGCACATTTTACCCATTACTAACCACATTAATCAAATCCACCCCTTACTATTTCAAAATAATTAATAGAGGAAATTTAATTTTATTTATAAAAAGTTGGGGTCTTACAACCTCCTCTCCTTATGAAATTTTGTCCTCGAAATTGACGTACGTACCTGATGTTTTGAAAAGGTGAGGATACCTCGCTTTCATTTTCGATTTCAACTCCCAGGTCATTTCTTCAATAGCATGGTTCCTCCACAAAACTTTGACAAGGGGTATAACCTTTGTGCGTACGACATGCTCTTTCCTATCCAAGATCTTAACAGGTACCTTCTCGTATATTAAATCTTCACCTATCTTGTCTAGTTCTAACTCAATAATGTGGTTTGGGTCTTTCACATATTTATGAAGCATAGATATGTGAAAAACATTATGAACATAAGACATGCTTGGAGGTAATGCGAGTCTATAGGCCACATTTTCTATTCGGTCAAGAATCTCAAATGGACCAACAAATTATGGATTGAGCTTTTCTCTCTTCCCAAATCTTGTAACTCCCTTCCATGGAGCAATACATAAAAATACAAGATCCCTAATATTAAAATCCACGTCCTTTCGATGAAGATCCTCATAACTCTTTTGTCGATCCTATGCCGTTTGTATACGTTGTCGAATCATTTGGATCTTTTCTGTAATCATTGTAACGCCCCAGAAAATTGAACCTTTTGTAAATACTTTTATAATGAATAAAATAATATTATTTGTTATTATTATGTGTTAGTAAGATGAATGTCGTTCTATAACCTAGAAACGTCAGAAAGTCTTAGTATTTTAACTACATAAATGAATTAAAGTGTTTGAATTTCCAAGACGAAAATAAAAGTTTTTCGAGAAATTTTTTAAAAAACACTATTCATCAATTTTCGCTCGGGAATTATTTTTGAATTTTCGAGAAATACGTAATGATATAATATCAAGGTGAGAAGGATTATGTAATAATAATCTAAATATGGATAACGCAATATTTCGCATGCGGACTTAATTAGAGAACATTAGGAATATCAAGCGTTAAGAAGAAAGTGTATTGATCGTATGATATGTATGTATTGTACGAGGTATTGAATTCGAGTATAATACGAATATGTATGAAGGATGAGATATCGTATATGGTGAATTAATATACGAGGGAGAATACGAGAATTTTACTTATAGTATAAGGCTTTTAGCTAATTAAGTGGGACTTGTAGGATTGTTAGCATATTAGTAGAATCCTATGAGGATTAAGGTTCAAGCCCAAGTGGTTATTAATGCAAGCCCAAAGTTAAGCTAAGCTAATTAAACATAAGCCCAATGTAATGATCCAATGGGTTAAGCTTGATCCATGGAGCAACCCATGGGTGAATTGGTGACCAAGTACTTTATGTGGTGGCCAAGAAATTAGTGTGGCTAGCAAGTTTACTTAAGAGTTAAGTAGATGAATAATAAGGAGGTTAGTTAAGGAGGTGGGATGAATAATGGCCATAATGCCCTAACTTTGGCTTTCCTATAAATAGAAGGCTAGGATTTTCATTTGTTGCTTGTTATTTTCAACCAAAAACTCTCCTTTATAAAGCAACTTATTGGTTAGAGAGAATAAGCACTTTTAAGACAAAACATCCTTTGTTAGATTTTTAAGAAAAATAGAAGTACTAGTTCATCAAGGGTAAGACTCTTTTCTAATAATCTTCAATCTCTATCATTGTAGGGTGATAAGAGAAGTATAGTCTAATAAGCATGTATGCTAAGAACATGTAAGAATTGAATAATTAATGGACTTAAGCCGTATAAGTTATGAACAAATAAGATAAACCTAAATAAGTTGTGAACTTATGATGAACTTGCCATATGTTTTCCATATAAAGTTAGTATGTTTGATATGATGTGAGAATGTTGATTAAATAAATTAAATCAATAATAAGTCATAAGGAATGAAATCTAATAAGTTATAATTTGTTAAGTAATGAACTTATGGAGAATAAGCCATAACCTAACTTAAAAATAAGTTATGGTAATATGTAGTTTAAAATGTTCATATGATGGTTAGAATCCATTTAGAACGATGATCAAATCGTTAGTAACGAAGTTTTTTTTAATTCACACGATTGATCGATAATCGTCAATTAAATGAAATTCTCGGAATGGAAGTCAGATTTTGTGTTTGACCTCGGAAACGTTGGTTTTCGATGGAGGCAAGTCATATTTGGCATTATAGAGTGACAGACTTGAAAGTGACCGGATTCTGACTTATAACGAAGAAACGAGCATTGAACGTTCACGAACGTTTAACATTTTCGTTAAAAATGAACCAATAGGTAAATTTTGAGTAAACGAAGTCAAATAGATAAAATTCTTGCATGAACACGTAGAGTATGTAATTTATGAACCGTAGTCTCTTGAACGAGCTAATTCAGACATGTAACGAAGAAGTTGCGAGCCCGAAAATCTCACAAAATTAAAAAATCATCAAATTTATTCAGGTGCATGAGTTGGCACATGCAATTGCAACCCAGTATAACGATTGGCATATTACAACGCCATACACAATGTGCTATAACCTCTCATGCGAAGTCACGCCATGGCCCGGCTAAGAGAGTTTAATGTAACGCTCGCAGGTCTTAGGACTTGACAATCGTGCATCAAAACTTACGCCATGGCGTGAGTTATGCGATATAAGGATGATAGTGCCATATTTTCAAATATAAGAAAGGCATAGTAAGGAAGGTTTATCAGTATGAAATGAATGGTAACTCATAAGTAATGAACTAAAGCTTGATTATAATATTGTTAAGACATGTTTAAACCTTAAGTATGATCAATTAAGGTTAAAGTAAGTCAATTGTATGTGAATGTAAGAGCGACATAACGAAAAGCCGAAATCAATAGTAACAAATCTAAGTCATGTTTAGATTGAGAAGAAGGGTAAGATTTATTTTGAACCATGTATGTTCATTCATGACCTAATGTGTTATGTGATGTTATCGTTTACCGTAGAGACTTACAAACTTAACGTGAACGTGTTATAACTGTAGCAGACGCTGAAGGCAGGTATTCTAACCCTTGTTTCAGTTCAATCTGGACAAGCTTTGTGGTTCATATATTCTTACACATAAATTGATGTATGATGAAGTCAAAGTAAACTCTTTCGGCTAGACTTATGAATATTGGTGTGGTTTTCAAACGAAGACTAAGTATGCTAAAAATGTTTTGTCATCAAACGACAGGCACGTGAGGTTGCCACAACTTAAACATACATACGTTTAATGAATGTAGTGTTGATCAACATAGAGTACTATAAAGATGATCACCTAGACGTGCTCGTAAGCAATGTCGGACTTACGTACTTAGTGCCGGGATGTCCTTTTCAAATAAAGTATGAAATGCTCAAGGTATTGGACCAGAATTAATGTTTTACTGAATATTGTTGTTGTAAATCGTTTTGAAGGAAAAGAAGTGCTATTTTGAATTATCAATAGTACTTCATAACTATTGTTCAGTTATTAAAGATATATGATTCCTATGTGTCAAGCATGTTGTTTATTAGAATTGTTGTACTATTGAGCTAGTCATGTTCACTCTTGCTTGAACCATATGAACACAACTAAGATCGAATAGACCGAAGGCTCCGGCAAGGATAAGGGCAAGGCAAAGACGAACCCGTAGAATACTTATGTAATAGTATAGGGTGAATGATTGTAATATATTTGATATTATGACAAGAACAAATGTAATGGTTATAAAGAACCTAGGGAAATGTTAATATTATTTTGATTATATAGAAGACATATTCGTTCTATTGAGGCTTTTTAATTGAATGTATGTGTGAATGGTAGTACCGTGTAGCACCATCTGTCGGGTTGGAAGATACCCGAGTTTGGGGGCATCACAGGTTGGTATCAAAGAATTAAGTTATAAAACTTTAGGGGGGAATTAAAAACCCTAAGTCATAACCTTAAGAGGAGTCAAAAGAAGTAAAAGAAGAAAACAACCTTATAAAAATGCATTATAAATATGTTATGTGTTTTTATTATTCTACTGACATGTACTAATCAACTTAATTGTTTTGTGTAGATGTCAAGTGTAAATGGAATGCATTTAGTGAAGAATCGGTTAACCAGATAGAGGTTATACCGAATGCTATAGCAGAAGAGCCTGAAGTAGTTGACATTGAGTCTAGACACTCAGAGGATCCCGATCTCATGTCCTTGTTCGACGGCATGATAGAAGAGGAGGTCGAGGTTGTGTCCTTCAATCCAGTAGCAATAGCAGCAGAGATGGCTCTGGGGGAGTCAATGATGTCACTGTTTATGTTAGTGTTGGATAGAAATATCCATTACTGTGAGGAGGTTAAGGAGCTTAAAGTAGAGCTTCGGGCTGTCATAGAGGACAAGACCGGTGTGGAGTCCATGTGGGAGCAGGAACACGATGAGAGAGTTTTGGCCAAGGACAAAGTCCATGAGCTAAAGCATGAGGTTTTTGATCTTAAGGAGGAGCGAAAGACCAAAAAGCAGAAGATAGGGAGAATGTCCTATATTCATAGGAGTTCTCATACAGATTTCCAGTAGCAAGTAGCTGGATATCCCAGAGAGGCAGGGCAGACGCAGCATACTATCAGCCGTAATATTATTGCCGGTCTTGCCAAGGCGGATTTTGATAATTCCTTGAGGCAGATGTAATCTATTAGTAGATAGAGTAGTGTAGATATGTATATATTGTGTACCTAGTAGTGACGTAAAACCCTCTTTTGTATAGCAAAGGGTTGTCTTTTGTAAATCCCAACTTTTGGAAAGCAATAACGGGATAGTAATGTAATCAGCTTCGGCTATGTAATGTAACCGATGTAGTATTATACTACAATGAATGAATGAATATAAGACTTTTTATAGAACATACTAAGCAATGGATGTTGAAGTTATTATTTAATATTAAATAATAACTAACTAATAAGAAACGTAATGTGTTGTTTATTGTATTAGCAAAATGACGCCAAGAAGAGGGCAACGTAATCAAGGAGCTAATGTAAATCAACCGGAGGCAGGTCCAGTTAACCCCATGCAGGAGTTTGTTAATCTTTTAACAGCCGCATTTAATAGAACTGGGGCTAATATCCCTGTAAATTCGGGAGTAGCACGAACTACTACCTTTAAGGATTTTAAGAGTGTTGGTCCGCCGGAGTTCAAAGGAACTACGGACCCTATTGAAGCCCAAACGTGGGTGAAAGAAATTGAGAAGGCATTTGTGATAGCAAATGTCGATGAGGGCCAGAAGGTTGCCTTTGCAACCTATATGATGAAGGGAGAGGCCAAATTTTGGTGGGAGGCTAATCAGGCTAGGGCTAGGATTAAGAATCTAAATGGGTGAGGTTTACGGAGATATTCTTCGAGAACTACTTTCCCACGAGCATGCAGGGAAGGATGGAGATGCGGTTTCTCGAATTGAAAAAAGGGGACATGATGGTTCCCCAATACGCCACCAAGTTTAATGAACTGGCGAGGTTTGCTCCACACCAAGTGGACACCGAGGTTAGAAAGGCACGACGGTTCGAGCATGGCATGAAACCCTGGCTCTATAATCGTATTTCTGTGTTCCAAAATACTTTGTTTGGGACCATTTTAGAGAAGACGATAGTCGTCGAAGGTGGTAGTGAGGCGTTGAGCCAATACCACAAAGATAAAAAGAACAAGGGGAAAGTGGATGGGGAGTGAAGATAGAAGGAGCCAGTGGGAGTGGCGAGGGATAGAAGAGGAAAGTGTTCTACTCTGGGAATACCGGAGTGAAGCAAGGAGACCTGAAGATGAGGATGGAGGCCTACAAGACCTGTGGGAAGACTCATTTAGGAGTCTGTCTCAAGGGGAAGGTCGTATGCTACAACTGTGGACAAGAAGGGCATATCTCGCCTAACTGTCCAAGTCCGAAAAAGAATCATGGATGCATTGTGTGTGGGTCAACTGACCACATGGCAAAGAACTACCCGAAAAAGGGGATGGATGGGAATCGAAGCACTAATGGCGGTAAGTTAGCTATTAGTGGTCCAGCGCAGCCGGGTAGGCCGATGGGCCGTACCTTTAACATGACAGTCCAAGATGCGTTTCATTAGGGGACATCGTCGCAGGTATTATTCCGATTAATGACATAAATGCTTACGTGCTGTTTGATTCGGGTGCTACTTGTTCGTTTATAGCATGTGATTTTGCTAAACGATTAGGATTACTTCCCGAAAAGTTGCCTATACCTTTAAATATTAAGGTAGCAAATGAAGAAATACTTCCTATTGAAGATGTTCATAGGAGTTGTTGCGTAAATATACGAGGTTGTAAATTATCGGTAGATTTGATATCGATAAAGTTAGGAGAATTCGATGTAATTCTCGGAATGGATTGGTTGGTAAACCATGGGGCGATTATAGATTGTCAGAAGAAATGTGTGAACCTTAGAACGTTAAAACAACCTCAAGTAGTATTTTACGGGAATAGATCGCTGGGACGTTCGTGTTGTCTAACCATGACACAAACTAGGAAATTATTGAGGAAGGGGTGTGTAAGTTACCTGTGTAATGTTGTTGATACCCAGAGAGTGGTAGCAACCTTGGAACAAATACTTATAGTTAGAGAATTCGTTGATGTATTTTCGAGTGAATTACCGGGTCTTTCATTGCATAGGTAGACCGAGTTTGTAATAAACATTATTCCAGGAGCGACACCAATTTCTAGGGCACCGTATCTTATGGCACCAGTTGAGATGAAGGAGTTGATGGTACAGTTACAAGAACTGTTAGACAAGAAGTACATTCAACCGAGTGTTTCACCATGGGGAGCACCGGTACTGTTTGTCAAGAAGAAGGACAGATCGTTAAGACTGTGTATCGACTATAGAGAGTTGAACAAGTTGACGGTAAAGAATAAATACCCATTGCCCAGGATTGATGATCTTTTTGATCAGTTAAAAGGGGCTAAGTATTTTTCTAAAATAGATTTGAGAATGGGGTATCACCAGTTGAAGGTTAAGAAGGAGGACGTACCAAAGACAACATTCAGAACTCGTTATGGTCATTACGAGTTTTTGGTGACATCATTTGGGTTGACTAATGCACCAGCTGCATTTATGGATATGATGAACAGTATTTTCAAATAGTATTTGGACAAGTTTATCGTGGTGTTTATCAATGATATTCTAGTCTATTCTAAGACGCCAGAAGATCATGCTGAACACCTAAGATTAGTGTTGGAGACACTAAGGAAGGAGTAGTTGTATGCGAAGTTCACTAAGTGTGAATTTTGGTTGGAAAAGGGGCAATTTTTAGGTCATGTCATTGACCATGAGGGAATTTCGGTAGATCCAGTAAAGGTGGAAGCCGTGATGAATTGGGAACAACTGAAAATGTCGATTGAGGTGCGGAGTTTCCTAGGGTTAACGGGTTACTATCGAAGATTCATCCAGGATTTTTCAAAGATAGCTACTTCGTTGACTAATTTGACAAGGAAGACGGTGAAATACAATTGGACTGATAAATGGGAGGACAATTTTCAAGAACCGAAGAAGAGGTTAAGTGAAGCGCCTGTTTTGTCATTACCCGATGATGCAAGAAATTTCGTAGTTTATAGCGATGCTTTGCATAGAGGACTTGGTTGTGTGCTCATACAACATGGCAAGGTCATTATGTATGCATCAAGGTAGTTGAAGGATTATGAGAAAGTTTACCCTACACATGATCTGGAATTGGCCATAGTAGTTTTTGCCTTAAAGATATGGAGACATTATCTTTCCAGAGAAAAATGTGAGATATACACGGACCATAAGATTCTAAAATATATCTTCACACGGAAGGAGTTGAATATGAGGCAGAGGAGATGGCTGGAGTTGATAAAGGATTACAATTGTGAAATTTTGTATCACCCTAGAAAAGCCAATGTAGTTGTCGATGCCTTAAGTAGGAAGGGTCGGGAGAAGTTTTCTACGTTAACGGCTCAAACTGAGTTAATAACAGAGATGGCTATGATGGAAATAGAAGTGAATTTGCTGAGAGAATCGGAGCAGATGTTGTTTGCGACAGAGATTCAATCTACCACTGTAGAAAGAGTCAAGGAGGTGTAACTCAAAACTGATGAGTGTGACTGGGTAAAGAAGTGGCTAACCGATGAAAAAGATATTAAGTACAGTCTTGATAATGAGGGATTATTATGATTTGAAGGAAGAATTTGGGTTCCGAATGAGACGGAATTAAAGGAGCAGGTATTACAAGAGGCTCATAGTTAGAGATCTTCGATTCATCCTAGTAGTACAAAGATGTATCAAGACCTTCGAAAGAGTTTTTGGTGGCCAAACATGAAGAGAGAAATAGCAGAGTATGTAAGTAGGTGATTGACTTGCCAGGACATTAAGGCCGAACATCAACGACCAAGTAGCTTGTTACAATCATTGGAAATTTCGGAGTGGAAGTGGGAGAATATCACGATCAATTTTGTGGTAGGACTATCGACTACAACGAAAGGGTATGATGCGATCTGGGTAATAGTGGATCAATTGACGAAGTTGGCTCACTTCTTGCCAATGAAGGTCAAGTATAACTTGGACAAGTTAGCTAGACTTTATATTAAGGAAATAATTTCTAGACATTGAGCACCGGTATCGATTGTGTCAGATCATGATCCATGATTCACATCAAACTTTTGGAGGAGTCTACAAGAGCAGTTGGGAACGCAGTTGAAGTTGAGTACGGCGTATCATCCACAAACTGATGGACAGAGCGAGTGAACAATTTAGACGTTAGAAGATATGTTGAGATCTTGAGTCATGGATTTCAAGGGTAGTTGGGATGATCATCTACCATTAGTAGAGTTTGCATATAACAATAGTTATCATGCAAGCATAGGTATGCCGCCTTACGAAGCTTTGTACGGAATAAAATGTAGAACACCATTGTATTGAGATGAGGTAGGAGACGCCGAATGCTAGGTCCAAAATTGATGCAGCAAACAACGGATATAGTGAAGTTGATACAAATGCGTTTAGTAGCAGCTCAAGACAGACAAAAGAAATTTACTGATTCGCATCGAGAAAATAGAGAGTTTGTAGTAGGCTCTTATGTATTTCTAAAGGAATCTCCCTGGAAAGGAAAGATACGTTTTTAAAAGAAGGGAAAATTGAGTCCAAGGTTTATAGGACCTTTTGAAGTGTTAAAATGGGTAGGTGAAGTAGCTTACATGATAGCATTACCTCCAGACTTAGAACGAATACACAATATGTTTCACGTATCCGTGTTACGTCCTTATAAGCCGAATTATAAACACGTGATAGAATATGAGCCTATTCATATCGAAAAAGACTTAACGTATGAAGAGTTGCTGATTCAAATCATCGATAGGAAAGAGCAAGTTTTACGGAACAAAGTCATACCTTCCGTGAAGGTGTTATGGAAAAACCACGATGTTGAAGAAGCAACATGGGAACTAGAAGAGAAGTTGAAAAAGAATTACCCTCACTTGTTTGTGTAATTTTTTTTATTTTTATAGCGAGATTCTGGGGACAAAATCCTTATAAGGGGGAGAGAGTGTAACGCCCCAGAAAATCGAACCTTTTATAAATACTTTTATAATGAATAAAATAATATTATTTGTTATTATTATGTGTTGGTCAGATAAATGTCGTTCTATAACCTAGAAATGTCATAAAGTCATAGTATTTTAACTACGTGAATGAATTAAAGTGTTTGAATTTCCAGGACGAAAATAAAAGTTTTCTGAGAAATTTTCTGAAAAACACTATTCATCGATTTCCACTCGGGAATTATTTTTGAACTTCCGAGAAATACGTAATGATATAATATCAAGGTGAGATGGATTATCTAATATGGAAAATGCAATATTTTACATACGGACTTAATTAGAGAACGTTAGGAATATCAAGCATTAAGAAGAAAGTGTATTGATCGTATGATACGTATGTATTATATGAGGTATTGAATTCGAGTATAATACGAATATGTATGAAGGATGAGATATCGTATATTGTGAATTAATATTCGAGGGAGAATACGAGAATTTTACTTATAGTATAAGGCTTTTAGCCAATTAAGTGGGACTTGTAGGATTGTTAGCATATTGGTAGAATCCAATGCGGATTAAGGTGCAAGCCCAAGTGGTTATTAATACAAGTCCAAAGTTAAGCTAAGCTAATTAAACCTAAGCCCAATGTAATGATCTAATGGGTTAAGCTTGATCCATGGAGTAACCCGTGGGTGAATTGGTGACCAAGTACTTTATATGGTGTCCAAGAAATTAGTGTGGCTAGCAAGTTTACTTAGGAGCTAAGTAGATGAATAGTAAGGAGGTTAGTTAAGGAGGTGGGATGAATAATGGCCATAATGCCCTAACTTTGGCTTTCCTATAAATAGAAGGCTAGGATTTTCATTTGTTGCTTGTTATTTTCATCCAACAACTCTCCTTTATAAAGCAACTTATTGGTTAGAGAGAATAAGCACTTTTAAGACAAAACATCATTTGTTAGATTTTTAAGAAAAATAGAAGTACTAGTTCATCAAGGGTAAGACTCTTTTATAATAATCTTCCATCTCTATCATTGTAGGGTGATAAGAGAAGTATAGTCTAATAAGCATGTATGCTAAGAACATGTAAGAATTGAATAATTAATGGACTTAAGCTGTATAAGTTATGAACAAGTAAGATAAACCTAAATAAGTTGTGAACTTATGATGAACTTGCCATATGTTTTCCATATGAAGTTAGTATGTTTGATAAGATGTGAGAATGTTGATTAAATAAATTAAATCAATAATAAGTCATAAGGAATGAAATCTAATAAGTTATAATTTGTTAAGTAATGAACTTATGGAGAATAAGCCATAACCTAACTTAAAAATAAGTTATGGTAATATGTAGTTTAAAATGTTCATATGATGGTTAGAATCCATTTAGAACGATGATCAAATCATTAGTAACGAAGTTTTGCCGGAATTCACACGATTGGACGATAATCGTCGAATTCGTGAAATTCTCCGAATGGAAGTCAGATTTTGTGTTTGACCTCGGAAACGTTGGTTTTCGATGGAGGCAAGTCATATTTGGCATTATAGAGTTACAGACTCGAAAGTGACCGTATTCCGACTTAGAACGAAGAAACGAGCATTGAACGTTCACGAACGTTTAATATTTTTGTTAAAAATGAACCAATAAGTAAATTTTGAGTAAACGAAGTCAAATAGATAATATTCTTGCATGAATGTAAGTCCCCAATTTTTTTTTAATAAAATAGAATTTCCCCTATTTATTATTTTGAAATAGTAAGGGGTTGATTCGATTAATGTGGTTAGTTATGGGTAAAATGCGTAAATATTTTAAATAAGCAGGTGGTTATAAAATATTCATTGTTGTCGGAGAATATTCGTTTGGTCGTGGAATATTCTTACTGTCGGGGAATATTCGTACGACGGCGCAGCCTTGTGTGGGCCCCATAACGAAAAACGATTGAATAAAGAAATTAAACGACAAGTTTGAGTTTTTATAAATAACTGCGTAATGGTTACCGTTAATACTGTTGGAATACTCGATGGTTAAAATACAGTAATACACGTGGTTGAACAGTAGCACAGGGTATTGCACAGGATTTTTCAATTATTGATTCTTACGTAAGAAGGCATTACTCAATAATTGTTACAGTAATTACTGTTCAATATTTTATTTTATTAATTCAATAATTGTTACGTTGATAATTTATATTATTGTTGTTTCAATAATTGTCACTACACAGTATTTCCCATTATCAGATCAATAATTCATATTATTTGAATAATATTATTAGATAGCATTGTTGGCAATGTCTAAGGAAGTTCTGTCTAAGGAGAGGTTTGGTCACCTAATTACGCGCCAGTAAGGAGAAATCCTTATTGGAAAGCCCCCTCTTTCCTGGGAACGACCTGGTTATCATTATTGTGATTCTGTAATATTATTTGTGAATAATTAATTATTGATTTATATGATAAGAAAAATATTTATTTATGTGGATATAAATGGAGGAATTGTTTGAAAAGTGACAATTGTTGAAAATTGATATTTTATCTTTTCTGATAAAATAATTCATTTAAATATATTCTTATATTACAATAATATAATAATGGTGATATTTTTACAATGAATGTGTAATATATGAATAAATGAGGTGGAAGAGTATTTTTGTTACAATAAATGCTAAAAACATGTTAAACATGTTAGTGGGCCCCATTTTTGACTGAAATTTGATTATAGCTTGTAAAATCGTTCGTATGTGGATTTCGGTTAATTTGTGTTTTGAATTTGGAAAAACTTAAAGCTACAAAAATGTAGAGAATTAAATTTCCTATGGAATGGACATAAGATTCGAATATTTCTGATAAAAGGGCTATTTATTATGAATTACTGAAGTTTCTGAATTTATAAATGGTTTAAAATATTTTTGGTGGAGATTTCTAGAAGGTGGGCCCCACAATTATACTTTTGCATGTGAGAAATGCTGGAATCTGAATTCAAAGTAGGCGTATGAATTTTGTTATTAATAATATTATTTTATTAAATTTTCTGCTTTGGTGTTCTAAGCATTTTCCTATAAATAGGGTGCTTAGGTTAGAATTGAAAATCACACCAGAAACTGAAGTTTTCTCTCTCTATATTATCGAGCCTATTTTTGTAAGTATTTAGATATTTTGAGTGTTGCTATACGATGAAAATTTCCTTCAGCATTATATCCAATATTCCGGTAAGAAGTACTGTCCTTTTGAGGTAAGGGATGTTATTTTCTTCGTAAATGATTTTATTTCTTTCAATATCACTATATCGGAATATTTGTATGAATTTTATTATAAAATTTTTACCTTTTCAAGCGGGGGTTATTATTCATGAGTTACTATTCACGAGTACGACACTATTCACGAATACGGCACTATTCACCAAAAAATGAAATTTTCTCTTCTTTGTCCCAGATGTCTATTATGGGTACTATCTTTGATTGTATTCATGTTTTGATCTTCATTCCTAAATTTTACTCCACTATGGTTTATTATGAAGTATTTTTGAATTTGGATTATCTAAAGTACGAATCCCTAATCTTTGTCCTTTTATTTCACTGGATTCGTTTCTTTAAAAATATTTTTCATCATCCTCAGTCCTAAATGATGATATTACTAAATATCTTTGGCCTGTAGTGCAAAGATGAATGATTCCTAATGAATATATTTTGCCCGTAGTGCAAAGATGAACAGGTGTTGAGATGAACATGACCAATTGGGGATACAAATTCATATCTTTGGCCCGTTGTGCAAAGATGAATATTTGATTCAAGATGTATATTGATTGATGTTACAGGGATAAAATATCGATGATGGATTTTTAAATTCATAGATGATAGTAGATTTTATTCTCTACTTAACTCTTCTAATGAATTGTTGTTTCCGCTGCAGTTATTGATCTAAACCTTGTTGTCTATTATATTCTATCAGATTTTTTTCCTGTTGAAGACTAAGGATAATTTGTTGTACATTATCTTAGTCATAATATTCTTTATTGGGTTAGTTGAGCTCACCCTTTTCCTTTTTGTTCCATTTTTCTTCTTAGGAGACGAGAATATAGCAGGAACTAGTCGGGGTGTGGAGTGATGGTTCAAGATAGTTGTTTTAGTAGTCCTCACTATTTTGTAAAATAGTGTATCAATAAATGTAATGAGGACTTATTTGAGTGTGAATATTATCTAGAAGACAATATTTGTATTTAAACTCACAGTATATGTGTTGTCCTATTTTGCACGACAATTGTAATAATGAAGTTGTAGTTGTTTCTGTACCATGTATTTGGCGACTCAGAATGGGTTGTGGATTTGACCTATTTTGGGGGCATCACTGTTGGTATTAGAGCTTAGGGATATGGTCTCTGGCGGAGATCGGAGAATAGAACTAGGAGGGGAGAGACGAGTAAATCCTTCGCTAGTGTGTCCTACCTAAGCTTATTTGTTATTTAATTGGTCGGTCAGAATATGGGGATAATATGTGGCATGTCAATTAACCATTATTTTGTGACAGTAAAATGGCATCTGAAGATGTTGAGATAAGCAATGGAACACATGAGACCGTTGAGTCACCACTGATCAATACCCAGGATAAGGTACATCAAGAAGGCAATAACCCTCCTATAATCAATAGACCAAATGATGAATGATGGTATGTTTAGGAACTTTCTAGAATTCATGCAAAACCAAACGAGAGATACTACTATTCAAAATGTAGATGGAAACACTGACAACTCACGGATGGTCACCGCTAAGCAGTTTAAGGAGTTGGGTCAGCCAAAGTTTTTGGGAAAGCCAGAACCACTTATGGGAGAGACATGGATAAAACAGATCACTATGATATTTAATGTCTTGGGATGCTCAGAGGAGCAAAAGGTTCCTTTCGCCACCTTCATGTTGCGAGGAGAGGCAGATTACTGGTGGGAATCTATGAAGCGTACCCAACCTGCTGCACTGAAGATGTCTTGGGAGAAGTTTCAAGAATTATTCAATGACAAATACTTTCCCGAAAGTATTCATCACATGAAGGAGGTAAAGTTCATCAAACTGGAGCAAAACAATATGAACGTGTCGCAGTACGAAGCTAAGTTTGCCGAGTTGTCCCGATTTACATCCCATTTGGTTGATAATGAAGAGAGAATGACGTGAATGTTTCTACGAGGTTTGAAACCCGAAATACGTTAATACCTCATTTCTCATAAACTTTGTTTATATTCAGATGTTGTGAATAGGGCTCAGTTATTAGAACGCGATAATGAGTCAGCTCAACCAAAGAATAATGACCAACAACTCGATGATAATCGTACCGGCGACAACGGTCATCAAAACAATGATGACCATCGTGGAGGAAATTATTATGCTAGAAATGGTAATCACTTCGGTGGTAATCATGGCCAAGATAATAGAAGAAATAATTCAAGTGTAAATTTCAAGAAGAGAAGATTTAACGATGACGGGAAGACGTCGGCACCAGCACCAGCACCAGAACCAGTAACAAATTCTAGGGGAGGAGAACGACCGCAAGTTAGATGCTACAGATGCGGAGAGGAGGGACATATAAGTCCAAACTGTTCACAGCCTTCCAATGTATGTTTTAATTGTGGAAAAGACGGTCACATAGCTCGATTTTATCCTGTAGCGAATTCAAGTCCAGCTGGGATTGTGGCACCAAAGGCGGATACAAACAAAATAAAGTCGGCGGTTTCAGGAATAGCGTTTTTCGTGACTTCTCAAAAAGTGAGTAACTCGAACAAAGTTAGCACGGGTTAGTTAATTATAAATTCTTGCAAAGTTTATACCTTATTATATACCGGTTCTACCCATTCTTTTATTTCTCCTGCTTGTGCTCAACGTTTGAACTTGACCCCTGAGAAATTAGACTTTGACTTATCTGTTAAAACTCTGTTAGGAGAAATTTTAGTTACATCCACTGTTTATAAATCTTGCTTGATTCAAATTGGTACCCTTATCCTACCTGTTGATCTTATATCTTTGAAAATACTTGCATTTGATGTAATTTTAGGGATTGGTTGGTTTACAACTCATCATGCTAAAATTGATTATTTTCGTAAGGTTGTTAGTTTTCATATTCCTAACCAACCTATTATGAGAATTCAAGCAACCAAACCATTAAAGTCAATCACTGTCATATCAAGCCATAAAGCCATTCATTTATTAAAAAATGGATGTCAAGCTTTCTTAGCCCATTTCATGCATTTGAACAAAAAATACGTCAGATTTGAATGATATTTCTGTTGTTAGTGAATTTCCTGACGTATTTCCTGAAGAACTTCCTGGCCTACCCCTAGAGCGTGATATTGAATTTTGTATCATCTTTGATTCCGATACAAAACCCATTTCTAAAATCTCATATCGAATGGCTCCTATTGAACTTCAGGAGTTAAAAACTCAACTATAGGAGTTGGTACCCTAGCCTTTATCTGGTGACTTCCTTTGTGGAATGCACCGAAGCTAGACTCTCCGTAGGGGACATCATATTTGTGCGGTGGTAAACTGATAGGTGCCATTATGACGTGCTATCCAAGATTGGGATATAAGTCACAGTTGAGAGAAACCAAAGTCAGTAATCAAAATACGTAGCTTTCTAGGCTTAGATGGTTATTATCGGAGATTTGTGTAAGGATTTTCTCGAATCGCTACTCCATTAACGCAGCTGACTCGAAAAGATACAAAATTCAAATGGAGCGAGGAATGTGAGAAGGACTTCCAAGAACTCAAGAGGAGACTCATTTCGGCACCTGTTCTGACCATACCATCCTGGAAAAGCGAACGTGGTAGCTCACGTGTTGAGTAGAAGATTATATGCGGGTACGAGTGCGATATTGTCGAACATAAAGACCCATTTGTATGACTTACAAATGATAGAGATAGAGTTAAAGACTCTAGGGAACCACGTGATGATATACGAGTAAAATCGACTTTAATCGATAAAGTTAAAACCGCTCAAGCTACACACTGGACCTGATGAATATAAAGAAGAAGGTGCAAGAAGGCGTTATTCTAGAAGTAAGAGTCGATGAAGAGAAGAAATATCAACCTTCGATTTATTAGTCCATTTGAAATCCTCGATCGAGTAGGAACTGTGGCCTATAGACTCGTTTTACGACTAAGTATGTCGCGTGTTCATAACGTTTTTTGCATATTGAAGTTACGTAAATATGTTGACAACCCGAACCACATTATTGAGTTAGAACTAGACGAGATAGCCGAAGGTTTAACATACGAGGAGTTACCTATCAAGATCTTGGATAGAAAGGAGCATGTCATACGCTCAAAGGTTATACCTCAAGTCAAAGTTTTATGAATCGAAACACCAGGTACGTACGTTAATTTCGAGGAATAAATTTCATAAGGTGGGGAGGTTGTAAGACCCCAATTTTTTTTTTTTATTAAAATAGAATTTCCCCTATTTATTATTTTGAAATAGTAAGGGGTTGATTCGATTAATGTGGTTAGTTATGGGTAAAAAGCGTAAATATTTTAAATAAGCAAGTGGTTATAAAATATTCATTGTTGTCGGGGAATATTCGTTTGGTCATGGAATATTCTTACTGTCGGGGAATATTCAAACGACGGCGCAACCTTGTGTGGGTCCCATAACGAAAAGTGATTGGATGAAGAAAATGACAAGTTTGAGTTTTTATAAATAACGTCGTAATGGTTACCGTTAATACTGTTGGAATACCTGGTGGTTAAAATACAGTAATACGCGTGGTTGCACAGTAGCACACGGTATTGCACAGTATTTTTGAATTATTGATTCTTACGTAGGAAGGCATTACTCAATAATTGTTACAGTAATTACTGTTCAATATTTTATTTTATTGATTCAATAATTGCTACGTTGATATTTTATATTATTGTTGTTTCAATAATTGTCACTGCACAGTATTTCCCATTATCAGATCAATAATTTATATTATTTGAATAATATTATTAGATAACATTATTGGCAATGTCTAAGGAAGTTCTGTCTAAGGAGAGGTTTGGTCACCTAATTGTGCGCCAGTAAGGAGAAATCCTTATTGGAAAGCCCCATCTTTCCTGGGAACGACCTGGTTGTCAATATTGTGATTCTATAATATTATTTGTGAATAATTAATTATTAATTTATATGATAAGAAAATATTTATTTATGTGGATATAAATGGAGGAATTGTTAGAAAAGTGACAATTGTTGAAAATTGATATTTTATCTTTACTGATAAAATAATTTATTTAAATATATTATTATATTATAATAATATAATAATGGTGATATTCTTACAATGAATGTGTGATATATGAATAAATGAGGAGGAAGAGTATTTTTGTTATAATAAATGCTAAAAACATGTTAAACATGTTTGTGGGCCCTGTTTTTGACTAAAATTTGATTATTGCTTGTAAAATCGTCCGTATGTGGATTTTGGTCAATTTCTGTTTGGAATTTGAAAAAACTTAAAGCTATAAAGTTGTAGATAATTAAATTTCCTATGAAATGGACATAAGATTCAAATATTTCTGATAAAAAGGCTATTTATTTTGAATTACAGAAGTTTCTGAATTTATAAATGGTTTAAAATATTTTTGGTGGAGATTTCTAGAAAGTGGGCCCCACAATTGTACTTTTGCATGTGAGAAATGCTGGAATCTGAATTCAAATTAGGCGTATGAATTTTGTTATTAATAATATTATTTTATTAAATTTTCTGCTTTGGTGTTCTAAGCATTTTCCTATAAATAGGGTGTTTAGGTTAGAATTGAAAATCACACCAGAAACTAAAGTTTTCTCTCTCTATATTATCGAGCGTATTTTTGTGAGTATTTAGATATTTTGAGTGTTGCTATACGGTGCAAGTTTTCTTCAGCATTATATCCGATATTCCAGTCAGAAGTACTGTCTTTTTGAGATAAGTGATGTTATTTTCTTCGTAAATGATTTTATTTCTTTCAATATCATTATACTGGAATATTGGTATAAATTTTATTATAAAATTTTTACCTTTTCATGTCGGGGTTACTATTCACGAATTACTATTCATGAGTTACTATTCACGAGTACTATTCATGAAGTATGATGATTTTTGTGGAATTTCTACCTTTTTGTGTCGGGGTTACTATTCACGTATATGGCACTATTCAGGAATACGGCACTATTCATCGAAAAATGAAATTTTCTCTTCTTTGTCCCAGATGTCTATTATGGGTATTATCTTTGATTGTATTCATGTTTTAATCTTCATTCTTGAATTTTACTCCACTATGATTTATTATGAAGCATTTTGGAATTTGGATTGTCTAAAGTACGAATCCCTAATCTTTGTCCTTTTATTTCACTGGGTTCGTTTCTTTAAAAATATTTTTCATCATCCTCAGTTCTAAATCATGATATTATTGAATATCTTTGGCCTGTAGTGCAAAGATGAATGATTTCCTGATGAATATCTTTGGCCCATAGTGCAAAGATGAACAGGTGTTGAGATGAACATAACCAACTGGGGATATAAATGCATATCTTTGGCCCATAGTGCAAAGATGAATATTTGATTCAAGATGTATATTGATTGATGTTACAGGGATAAAATATCGATGATGGATTTTTAAATTCATAGATGATAGTAGATTTCATTCTCTACTTAACTCTCATAATGAATTGTTATTTTCGCTGCAGTTGTTGATCTAAAACTTGTTGCCTATTATATTCTATCAGATTTTTCCCTGCTGAAGACTAAGGATAATTTGTTATACATTATCTTAGTCATAATATTCTTTACTGGGCTAGTTGAGCTCACTCTTTTCCTTTTTGTTCCATTTTTCTTCTCAGGAGACGAGAATATAGCAGGAACTAGTCGGGGTGTGGAGTGATGGTTCAAGATAGTTGTTTTAGTAGTCCTCACTATTTTGTAAAATAGAATAGTGTATTAATAAATGTAATGAGGACATATTTAAGTGTGGATATTGTCTAGAAGATAATATTTGTATTTAAATTCACAGTATAAGTGTTGTCGTATTTTGCACGACAATTGTAATAATGAAGTTGTAGTTGTTTCTATACCATTTATTTGGCGACTCAGAATGGGTTGTGGATTGGACCTATTTTAGGGGCATCACATGAACACGTAGAGTATGTAATTTGTGAATCGTAGTCTCTTGAACGAGCTAATTCAAACTTATAATGAAGAAGTTACGAGCCCAGAAATCTCACAAAGTAAAAAATCTATCAAAGTTATCGGGTGCATAGAGTTGGCCATGGCCATTCCATCCAGTAGAGTATAATGGTGGCGCATGCATTTCATATACGATATTATCACCTCTTCGAAGAGTCATGCAGCTGCGCTACCGAGAGAGTTTAATGTTGCGCCGCAGAGCCGGACTCGACCATCAATCTCATCGAAACTCATACCGCAAATATGAAAGTTATATAAGGATGACTGGTGTCAATGCCTTGACCTTTTAGAAGGCATAGTAAGGAAGGTTTATCAGTATGAAATGAATGGTAACTCATTAGTAATGAACTAAAGCTTGATTATAATATTGTTAAGACATGTTTAAACCTTAAGTATGATCAATTAAGGTTAAAGTAAGTCAATTGTATGTGAATATAAGAATGACGTAACGAAAAGTCAGAACCAATAGTAACAAATCTAAGTCATGTTTTGATTGAGAAGAAGGGTAAGATTCATTATGAACCATGTATGTTCATTCATGACCTAATGTGTTATGTGATGTTATCGTTTACTGTAGAGACTTACAGACTTAACGTGAACATGTTATAACAGTAGCAGACGCTGAAGGTGAGTATTTCAACCCTTCTTTCAGTTTAATCTGGACAAGTTTTGTGGTTCATGTATTCTTACGCATGAATTGATGTATGATGAAGTCAAAGCCAACTCTTTTGGCTAGACTTATATTATATTTTTATCAAAGCATGGACAATGTTTACCAAGTTATATTGGTGTGGTTTTCAAACGAAAACTGAGTATGCTAAAAATGTTTTGTCGTTAAACGACAGGCACGTGAGGTTGCCACAACTTAAACGTACATATATTTAATGAATGTAGTGTTGATCAACATAGAGTACTATAGGCTGATCACCTAGACGTACTCGTAAGTAATGTCGGACTTACGGACTTAGTGCCAGGATGTCCTTTTCAAATAAAGTATGAAATGCTCAAGGTCTTGGACCGGAATTAATGTTTTACTGAATATTGTTGTTGTAAAACGTTTTAAAGGAAAAGAAGTGCTATTTTGAATTATCAATAGTACTTCATAACTATTGTTTAGTTATTGAAGATATATGATTCCTATGTGTCAACCATGTTGTTTATTAGAATTATTGTACTTGCTGAGCTAGTCATGCTCACTCTTGCTTGAACCATATGAACACAACTAAGATCGAACGGACCGAAGGATCCGGCAAGGATAAGGGCAAGGCGAAGATGAACCCGTAGAATACTTATGTAATAGTATAGGGTAAATGATTGTAATATATTTGATATTATGACAAGAATAAATGTAATGGTTATAAAGAACCTAGGGAAATGTTAATATTATTTTGATTATATAGAAGACATATTCGTTTTATTGAGGCTTTTTAATTGAATGTATGTGTGGATGGTAGTACCGTGTAGCACCATCTGTCGGGTTGGAAGATTCCCGGGTTTGGGGACATCACAGTCATGCATACCAATTCTTGTCCCAACAACGTTGCTTCACCCACCTCGTACCAGCACACTGGAGAATGACACTTTCATCCATACAAAGCTTCGGATGGAGCCATGCCTATACTTGCTTGATAACTGTTGTTGTAGGAGATTCCACCAATGGTAAGTACTTATCCCAACTTCCTTTGAAATCTAGGACACAGAGTCTTAATAGATCTTCAAGAGTTTGAATAGTCCTTTCTGATTGCCCATCTGTTTGAGGATGGTATGATGAACTAAATCGTAAATCCATGCCTATAGCTTTCTACAAACTAACCTAAAATCGTGAAGTGAATCATGGGTCATGATTCGAAACTATGGATACTGCCATGCCATGCAATCCCACAATCTCATTTACGTAGATACGAGCAAGACGTTCTAGGGAATAAGTCTCCCGTATCGATAAGAAATGAGCAGACTTGGTTAATCTATCAATAATAACCCAAATCGCATCTGTAGACACTCAAAATTTTATGCATACCTGTTACTAACATTGTAGGAGGGTAGAATCGCCTTTAAGAGGTAACCCTGGAGGATAGTTCAACTCAATCCCAGAAATACCACCGAAAGTTTCAAACTCAATCCCAGAAATAACACTTGAAGTGTAAGTTTCACCTCGGAGATAACCCCGAGGCATGAAGTTCTAATACCAGAAATCACACCGGAGAAGGTTGTTTCATCTCGCAGATAACCCCAAGATACTCAGTCTCAGTCCCGGAAACAACATCGGGAAAGACAATGTCAACCTTGAAGATAACCCCAAGGAGTGCAGTTGCAGTTCTGGAGACAACCCCGGAGATACTCGTTTTAACCTTTGTATCCAGCTTCAACCTCCAGACTCGCACCTGTAACGCCCCCAAATTCAGGTACTTGAAACCCGAACATGGTGCTTTACGATACCATTTCTATGAGCGGAATAATACTAATAATAATAACGATAATATAAATATCAATCTTAATTTACATATATCATAGTCTAATCCCAAGTACGCAACCTTTACTACATTCTTTACATGATATATAATACATATCATTATCTTAATGCAGTCTAACTATTACAAAATATACCAATAATTATATTTTGTTCGCTTTCTTTTTCACTTGTTCTTGTTTGAACCTTCAGGTTGATCATACCTAGCTGAAAACATTTAAATTTAAAGCAAGAAATAGCATTTGGGTGCCCAACAAGTAATAACAATTAAACATATAATTAGCTGAAAGAATTAAATGTTTTCTTTGTACATCACTTCTACAACGAATTAATAGTTATGAAGTAAACTGAACAGATAATAATAACATAACAATTCTATCTCAAATTTTTGAAACTATGTATTGACTATAGATGGGGTTTAGTTAACATACTATGAACATTATTTTTAATTTTCAAATAGGTTTAACAGAACTTCATCCGCAAACCGTCATAACTTACGGGCGCGAGGGTGTACATCCCATGGACCCTGTATTGATCAATACTACATGCAAGAACGATATTATCGTTCACTCTGTCCGCCTTGGGTGCGTAAAAGTTTTCCCTTGTTCAGGATGTTCATACTTAGTCTGGAATCCGAACCAAAATAATTTGATTGGATACAAAGGGGTTTTATCATATTCAACGATATTTCTAAATTTGTGTCTAGTCGATCAAATAGCTTAGCGTATATATATATATATATATATATATATATATATATATATATATATATATATATATATATATATATATATATATATGAACATGTGATTAAATACAATGATTATCCAAGTAGGGACATTTGAATAACTATATTTAGAAATTAATAAATGTAATATATATTTGAATTACAATATAGTACCATGTTGATAATCAATGATCGGATATAACATATATAACAATAGGGTTAATAATCTGTACAATAATAATAGAATTACGAATCTTCTTACTCATGTCCATCAGATAAAGAAAATGCAAAGGTAGGATACTTTTTAATCCTGCTTTATACATAATACGTGACTTAGTTTTATCTTTTATATCAAAACCTATCATTAATAAGATCATTTGATCGATTAGAATAACATACTATAACACATAAGACCGCTTTATTATTACAATCAAATACATAACCTAATCACCTTGTCACACATTTCATCAATCATTATCAATCACAAACAAACATTAATACATTCAAAATATATCTAAGTCTCAGAATCAATTTTTGAAATATGTCGATTGTCTTAAAACAAACTTTATCGGTATTTATCGAGTCTAAGACTTTATCCTATAGTTCAATAGATGCAAATATCAGTCATACGATTTTTCATATCCTTATAACAATTTTTAAATAATTATTATAATTTATCATTAATTTTAAACACCGAAATCATTATTAAATGCTTTAAATATTAAATAATTCTATTATTATTAACATTTAATTAATATTAAACTATTAATAAAACCATTGCCAAAATATTAATGTTATTTATAATAACTTAGAATATTTTTAAAGTATTTATATATTCTTAAATGATTTATAAAACAACTAAAAATCATTTTTAATTACTTATCATTAATGTTTAAATATTATTGCACTATTTATCCAAATATTAAAAGTCATTAATTATAACTTAAAATATTTTTAATTCATTAATATCCTTTTTAAATGATTTTAAATAAATAAAACCATTTTAAAACTATTTATTTAATATAATTATTAAATAAATTTAAGATTATTAATATTAATTTAATATCATTAATATTAAATTATTAATAAAATTATCCTTTAAATATTAAAAGTTATATTTTATAACTTAAAATATCTTTAAACACTTTATTTTTTTAAAATAATTTTTATAATATTAAAATCATTTTAAACTAATTTATTTAATATAATTATTAAATAAATCTAATATCATTAATATTAAATAATTTATATTTTTCATGACAAAAATATCATAAGTTATATTTTATAACTTAAAATATTTTTATAATCTTTAAATTATTTTTATATGATTTTTAAATTATTAATTCTATTTTTATAATTTATTTAATACATTAATTAAATAACTTAATTATCATTAATATTAATTTATTAATGAAATTTCATCAAAAAATAATAAAAGTCATTAAAAATAATTTAAAATATTTTCTTATACCATAATATAATTTTAAATGATTTTTTCAAGTATTAAAATCATTTTTAACTAATTTATTTAATATTATAAATAAATAATTTAAATTCCATTAATATTTCAAAAATATTGAATATTTATGAAATATATTTAAAATAATTAAAAACTAATTTTTGGAATTTAAAATAATTTTTAATAATTTATTTTGTATTTTTAATAATTAAAAACTAATTTTTCTATTTATTTAATAAAAATAATTAATTTAGTAATTAATCTGTCGCTAAAGGGTGCCTATAGCGACATAACTGTTGCTATAGGTGTTCTTCGTGTTCTTGAGCTTCACCTAGAAATGTATAGGCAGTTCCTATGGTCCAAGTTTGACCACAAATAATTTCATGATCCTTACATTTTTCTGGGCTGCTAAAGTTTTAATGAGGTAATATTCATGTAATACTACAACTAGAAACTGAGTTCATAGCCAAATCATTAACTAAAAGCAAGATCTAAGCCTCGAAAAATGTATGTCGAAGTTTTTCTTCATTTCGGTTTTCCGAAATGAAGAACGATTCAAAGTATCACTTTTGATGCTCTATAACTTTGATTCTGTGTCTATTCAATGTGATATAAGAGTTCAGTTTTGAAGTATAAATGGTAGACTACAATTATCATTCACTAGATCAACAAAACAACACCACCAGAGGAAGATTTGAGCTGGCCAAATATTGTTAGAAAGGCTGTTCATCTCATTTCTGAAAATTCCAAAAAATAGTTTTCGTGATAATTCCAGCCACTTTGACCATCCACACAATCCATTGTATTTATTGTATAAGTAATATAAAGACATGTATTTGAAGCCCATATAACATACTATAATACTGATACAACAACAACATCAAAAGAGTTAAGATCCGATGATTTAAGCCGCAATATCTCTTGTCGAACAAATTGAATGGAGTTTTTGGGTTGCCCAGAAACTCTTGGTCATGCTCGGTCAACCGAGTTTGACTAAGAATATCTTGCAACCTGGATCTAATTCAAGCATGATTTCAAATCCAGATAAAAGATATCATTACAGACTACAGGCTAAAACATTTAAACAACAAAAACACACAACAGACTGAGATCTACAGGGTCTGACATTCGTTGTCAGACCATTAATTTTTTTTTTTCCAAATTTTGAAAAACTTAAATTTTGAGCACTTTGATGTTATGGATCTAACATGTGCCAACCCAGATAACTTATAGACATTACATAGAACATAATACAACTCATAAACATAACTTCTAACACATCAATTAAGATTAGATTCTTGGTTTAAGTTTTATACCTCTCATGATCAATTCTTGATTCTAGGCTCTTGATTTGGTTGTATGTAATGTTAGTGGGGCTAGTGTTTGGGACCTGGTATGCAATAGAAATTAAGTGGGTTAGAGAGAAAAGGGTCTAGGTTAAGTGTAAATGGCATAAATGGGACTTAAAAAATGAACTTTTCTTCTCTTATGCTATATATATATATATATATATATATATATATATATATATATATATATATATGTACATGTATGCAATGTATGTAGCTGAATTCAGTTGATTACTGGTGTTTAATGTCACATGGGGTTAGTGAGTGTTAGTCAACCACTCCAATCTTAGCAAGATTTGCAAGAAATCTTCAATTATGCAATAAGGGCAAAATGGTTAATTGGCTTGGAATTTTAATGGCACATTGGTCATTTGGCAAACCCTTAGGGTTTAACCCTAAGGTTTAACACAAAAATTGTAGGATGTCTAAATTAGGGTTTGAAAATATAGCATTTTAGTTTCTTAAAAATGTAATTTAGAGTATACTAATTATAATTAGCTTTCTAATTACATTATACTTGAAAATTAGGTTTAGGCTTTACAAACGATAATTAAGATTGCTAATTTAGTAATTATCGCTTACAATTTACAAATTAGGATTTATAATTTAAATATTGGGATTTCTAAAAATTAAGATTTATAAATATTAATTAGGGTTTCTTTAATTAACTTAAAATTCTATAATACTTAACCTTAATCATACTAACACAATTACATAATGATAGTTAATTTCAAATTGAGTTTTAAATTAGGGTTTTTAATTAGTTTTCAAACTTTTAGAAATTAGGGTTTTTAAATTTAGAGATTAGTTTTTTTTTCAATTATTATATAAATGTATAATAACTATCATTAAACACATTAACACAGTATTACAATTACAAAATGACTTAACAAATTCTTTAAAGTCGTATTTGACTTTCGAATTAGGATTTCTAATAAATTAGAGTCCATAAGTATTAATTTGGGTTCAAAATAATTAGGGTTTTCATTATTAACTTTAAATTCTATATTACGCGACATAAATCACATCACACAATCATTACACAGTCTTGGATCTCCCATTTGAGTTTCATAGTAGGGTTAGACAAATTAATATTAGGGTTTGGTTATAATATACTAAAACAGTTCCACACATTATCATTACACAGAAACATTACACATCTATAACACTGACAAATAATAATATAATATTATTATTTTCATTCCTTGATCAAAAATCTAAAATTAGGGTTTGGATTCCATATCTGATTTATCTTACTATACATACCATTATTAATTAAGTTATAATAATTAACTTAATTAATCTAAAATAAATTCATATAATAAAATAAAATAATTATTATAATAATTTTATAATTATTTCATATATTATTTAAATAATATAAAATCATATTTTCATAGAAAATAATTAATAAAAACACTTCTACTATAAAATTAATTATTATATAAATATACTTTATAATGAGCAATAATTCTAAAATAAAATTTTTTGTAATCATTCATGTAATAAATATATTTTATATTCATCACATAAATACATACACATTACCTTGCACATATTCTCACCTTTAAAATAATAATAATAAACAAATTTATACAGAAAATTTCTGATTTAATTATATAGAAAATATCAGGTTATTACATTCACCATCCCTTATAAAGATTCCGTCTCCGGAATCACCGTTTTAAAACCTATACTACCAGGGTACATAACATACACAATCATTGCAAGTAGATCTCGATCATAATTGATCGAATCGATCTTTAACTATTCAGCATAAAGCTTATCTATCTTCTTAAACAGAAATTTGATTTCTAAGAGAACTCAATTTCCTCATTCAAAATAATTTATAAAATAATATACTATATATATAAGAAAATCATATATAAAGAAATAATTTTTTTTTGAATAATACCTGGAGTTGCATCTCTGGTTGCTACCGTATCCTGAACAGTCATGCTGAAGACTCTTGTAGTTTTTTTGTTGGTTTGTTTGTTGAAGTTGGTCTCGTTGTCGCCAATGTCCTGCTGCCTTCTTCCATATTCGCATTCCTTGCCTCCTTTCTCCTTCTTGGATAGTCTTTCACCTTATGTTCCATTGATTCACAACTAATACACCCACTATACATTCTTGGATTGGGCAGTTGGGAGAGACATGTCCCTTCTGCCCACACTTATAACACACAAACTTTCTTTTTCATCACTCACTTGAGTGATTTTTTCCGCAGTTCCCACATTACACAACATGTTTATTTCCACCTCCTGACATGTTTTCGGTATTCCCAAGATTATCTCCTTTCTCTTTTCCAGTCCTACTACCACTACTTCCTTTTTCGATTCTAGTTGGATTTACCTCCCACCAAAAATTTGATTCCCCTTTTATCATATAGGTGGCAAAAGCTGTCTTTTGCCCCTTCGTTACCCTAGCTATTACAAACGCGTCTACAAGGTCAGTTGATCCTCTAAATCCTGGCGGTCCGACTGCCTTGAAGTCTTTGACGTATGTCGATCGATTATCTGGTTGATTTTCCGTGGTTGGTATTCCGTTCTGCATAGCTTGAGCATCCATAATCATAAAATTCAATATCGGGTCTGGTTGTCCTCCAGCTTTGTTGACATGTTCTTCTGCCCTTTGATTTCATTTTCATCTTAGCGGCATTATCATAAATTATTCTTTATTATCTTACACTCTAAGCCTTATCGTATACGTTTAACATATCACGTGGAATTTTCTACTCAAATAATCATGTATTCAAAATATTGGATTTTGAAAATTTGGTTTTCTGTATTAACAAGTGTTTAGATAAATAATTACTACCTTTATACCAACTTATTTCATTAATCCAACATAGATTTATATTCATAATACTCGACATACCATAGCACATACTGCTTTAAACATCCGCGATCACATTGTGACTGATCAAAAGTCAAGAATTGCTTCCATAGTTATACAAAATATTACATTACTCAGACATACTTATCGTATGCGCAACATAGAATCATACATATTCAAGTAATACTAATACTACTCATTTCCTACGCCTTCACTAAGGATCAATTGCTTAGTATTCTATATATTCCCATTATCCTCAATAATCCATTAACACATAACTATACCAAGTTCGTCAAACTTACAACACATTATGAGTTTAAGAACTCACCACAAACATATGAGTTTAAGAACTCGAGCTTGACTTTATATTCTTTAACTATACTCTACCTATCAGTTATACTATTATTTCTGGGTCCGGTACTACATTTTCCAAAATAACCACCTCATTGAGGTAACTTTCAATTGAGCCTCTATTTCAATATTATCGCTTTGACATTGGCTCTTATTTATGGAGGTTGACTCCTTCTTCTACGATTCGAGGGTATCCTAATCCTTATCCCACATAATATCTACACACAAACTATCTTGATTAACAAAGAATATATACACACAACAAATAATAGTTTTATATAAGTTAAATTTTATTTGATTTGACGATGAACTTATTCAATTCATCCCCTTTTTAAACTTTATATGAGTTATTTGTATTTTCAACATTTCCCACTGTTCCAAGGTTATAGCCTAAGGTCTAACCCACCTAAGGTTTCTAACCCTAAAGCTCTGATACCATGATGTAACGCCCCCAAATTCAGGTACTTAAAGCTCGAACTTGGTGCTTTACGATACCATTTCTATGAGCAGAATAATACTAATAATAATAACAATAATATAAATATCAATCTTAATTTACATATATCAGAGTCTAATCCCAAGTATGCAACATTTACTACATTCTTTACATGATATATAATACATATCATTATCTTAATACAGTCTAACTATTACAAAATACACTAATAATCATATTCTGTTTGCTTTCCTTTTCACTTGTTCTTGTCTGAACCTTCGAGTTGATCATGCCTAGCTGAAAACATTTAAATTTAAAGTAAGAATGAGCATTTGGGTGCCCAGTAAGTAATAACAATTATACATATAATTAGCTGAAAGAATTAAATGTTTTCTTTGTACATCACTTCTACAACGAATTAATAGTTGTGAAGTAAACTGAACCGATAATAATAACATAACAATTCTATCTCAAATTTTTGAAACTACGTATTGACTATAGATGGGGTTTAGTTGACATACTATGAACATTATTTTTAATTTTCGAATAGGTTTAGCAGAACTTCAACCGCAAACCGTCATAACTTACGGGCGCGAGGGTGTACATCCCATGGACCCTATATTGATCAATACTACATGCAAGAACGATATTATTGTTCACTTTGTCCGCCTTGGGTGCATAAAAGTTTGCCCTTGTTCGGGATGTTCATACTTAGTCTGGAATCCGAACCAAAATAATTTGATTGGATACAAAGAAGTTTTACCATATTCAACAATATTTTTAAATTTGTGTCTAGCTGATCAAATAACTTAGAGGTATATATATATATATATATATATATATATATATATATATATATATATATATCAACATGTGATTAAATACAATGATTATCCAAATGTGGACATTTGAATAACCATATTTAAAAATTAACGAACATAATATATATCTGAATTACAATATAGTACCATGTTGATAATCAATGATCAGATATAATATATATAACAAAAGGGTTAATAATCTGGTACAATAATAATATATTTTTGAATCTTCTTACTTATGTCCATTGCATAAAGAAAATGCAAAGGTAGGATACTTGTTTGGTCTGCTGCTTACAATACGTAACTTAATTTTATCTTTTATACTAAAACCTATCATTAATAAGATCATTTGATCGATTAGAATAACATACTATAACACATAGGACTGCTTATTGCAGTCAGCACATAACTTAATCACCTTGTTACACACATTCATCAGTCATTGAATCACAAACAAACATTATTACATTCAAAATATCTAAGTCCAGATCAATTTTTGAAATATTTCGGTGTACCGACAGCTTTATCGGGTATTTATCGAGTCTAAGACTCTATCCTATAGTTCAATAGATGCAAATATCAATCATACGATTTTTCATAGCCTTATAACAATTTTAAATAATTATTATAATTTATCATGAATTTTCAAACCCCGTAATCATTATTAAATGATTTAAATATTACACAATTCTATTATTATTAACTTTTAATTAATATTAAACTATTAATGAAACCATTGCCAAAATATTAAAGTTATTTATAATAACTTAGAAATATTTTTAAAGTATTTATATACTCTTAAAATGATTTATAAAACACCTAAAATCATTTTAAATACTTATCATTAATATTTAAATATTAATGCACTATTTATCCAAATATTAAAAGTTATTAATTATAACTTAAAATATTTTTAATTCATTAATATCCTTTTAAATGATTTTTAAATAAATAAAACCATTTTTAAACTATTTATTTAATATAATTATTAAATAAATTTAAGATCATTAATATTAAATTAATATCATTAATATCAAATTATTAATGAAATTATCCTTTAAATATTAAAAGTTATATTTTATAACTTAAAATATCTTTAAACACTTTATTTTCATTTAAAATGATTTTTATAATATTAAAATCATTTTAAACTAATTTATTTAATATAATTATTAAATAAATCTAATATCATTAATATTAAATAATTAATATTTTTCATGACAAAATATCAAAAGTTATATTTTATTACTTCAAATATTTTTATAATCTTTAAATAATTTTTATATGATTTTTAAATCATTAATTATATTTTTCATAATTTATTTAATACATTTATTAAATAATTTAATTATCATTAATATTAATTTATTAATGAAATTTTATCACAAAATATTAAAAGTCATTAAAAATAACTTAAAATATTTTCTTATACCATAATATAATTTTAAATAATTTTTCAAGTATTAAAATTATTTTTAACTAATTTATTTAATATGATAATTAAATAAATTAAATACCTTTAATATTTCAAAAATATTAAATATTTATGAAATATACTTAAAATAATTAAAAACTAATTTTTGGACTTTAAAATAATTTTGAATAATTTATTTTATATTTTTAATAATTAAAAACTAATTTTTCTATTTATTTAATAAAAAATAATTAATTTAGTAATTAATCTGTCGCTAAAAGGTGCCTATAATGACATAACTGTCGCTATAGGTGTTCTTCGTGTTCTTGAGCTTCACCCAGAAATGTATAAGCAGTCCCAAGGGCCCAAGTTTGACCACAAATAATTCCATGATCCTTACGTTTTCTGGGTTGCTAAAGTTCTAATGAGGTAATATTCATGTAATACTACAACTAGAAACTGTGTTCATAGCCAAATCATTAACTAAAAGCAAGATCTAAGCTGCAGAAAAACCTGTCAGAGTTGTTCTTCATTTTTGAGTTTTTCAAAAATGAAGAACAGTTGTAGGGTATCACTTTTGATGCTTTGTAAATTTGATTCTGTGTCTACTATAAAAGTTCAGTTTTGAAGTATAGATGGTAGGCTACAATTATCATTCACTAGAACAACAAAACAACATCACCAGAGGAAGATTTGAGCTTGTCAAATGTTGTCAGAAAGGCTGTTCATCCAATTTTTGGAAATTCCAGAAAATGGTTTTCGTGATCATTCTAGCCATTTTGACCATCCACACAATCCATTGTATTTATTGTATAAGTAATATAAAGACATGTATTTGAAGCCCATATAACATACTATAATACTGATACAACAACAACATCAAAAGACTTAACATCTGACAGATTTAAGCCGCGCAATATCTTGTCATACACTGGAATGGAGTTTCTGGGTTGCCCATAATCTCTTGGTCATGCTCGGTCAACCGAGTTTGACTAAGAATATCTTGCAACCTGGATCTGATTCAAGCATGATTTCAAATCCAGATAAAAGATATCATTACAGACTACAGGCTAAAACATTTAAACAACAAAAACACACAACAGACTGAGATCTACAGGGTCTGACATTCGTTGTCAGACCATTAATTTTTTTTTTTCCAAATTTTGAAAAACTTAAATTTCGAGCACTTTGATGTTATGGATCTAACATGTGCCAACCCAGATCACTTATAGACATTACACAGAACATAATACAACACATAAACATAACTTCTAACACATCAATCAAGATCAGATTCTTGGTTTAAGTTTTATACCTCTCATGATCAATTCTTGATTCTAGGCTCTCGATTGGTTATGGCAAGCGTGTGGGGCTTGTTTTTGGGACCGGTATGCAATAGAAATTTTAGGGGTTAGAGAGAAAAGGGTCTAGGTTGAGTGTAAATTCATAAATGGGACTTAAAAGTGAACTTTTCTCTCTCTTATGCTATTTATATTACATGTATGCAATGTATGTAGCTGAATTCAGCTGATTGCTGGTATTTAATGTCACATGGGGTTAGTGAGAGTTTGTCAACCACTCCAATCTTAGCAAGATTTGCAAGAAATCTTCAATTATGCAATAAGGGCAAAATGGTTAATTGGCTTAGAATTTTAATTGCACATTGGTCATTTGGCAAACCCTTAGGGTTTAACCTTAAGGTTTAGCATAAAAATTGTAGGATGTCTAAATTAGGATTTGAAAATATAGCATTTTAGTTTCTTAAAAATGTAATTTAGAGTATACTAATTATAATTAGCTTTCTAATTACATTATACTTGAAAATTAGGTTTAGCCTTTACAAACAATAATTAAGATTGCTAATTTAGCAATTAGGGCTTACAATTTACAAATTAGGATTTATAATTTAAATATTGGGATTTCTAGAAATTAATATTTCTAAATATTAATTAGGGTTTCTAAATATCATACTAACACAGTTACATAACAGTCCCGAACTCAAATTGAGTTTTAAATTAGGGTTTCTAATTTAGGTTTCGAACTTTTAGAAATTAGGGTTTTTAAATTTGAAGATTAGGTTGTTTTTCAATTATTATATAAATGTATAATAACTATCATTAGACACATTAACATAGTATTACAACTACAAAATGACTTAACAAATTTTTTAAAGTAGTAATTGACTTTCGAATTAGGGTTTCTAATAAATTAGAGTCCATAAGTATTAATTAGGGTTTAAAATAATTAGGGTTTTCCTTATTAACTTTAAATTCTATATTACGCGACATAAATCACATCACACAATCATTACACAGTCTTGGATCTCCCATTTGAGTTTCACAGTAGGGTTAGACAATTTAATATTAGGGTTTGGTCATAATATACTAAAACTATTCCACACATTATCATTACACACAAACAGTACACATCTATAACACTGACAAATAATAATATAATATTATTATTCTTATTCTTTGATCAAAAATCCAAAATTAGGGTTTGGATTCCATATCTGATTTATCTTACATATACATACCATTATTAGTTAAGTTATAATAATTAACTTAATTAATCTGAAATAAATTCATATAATAAAATAAAATAATTATTATAATAATTCTATAATCATTTCATATATTATTTAAATAATATAAAATAATATTTTCATATAAAATAATTAATAAAAATATTTCTACTTTAAAATTAATTATTATATGACTATACTTTATAATGAGCAATAATTTTAAAATAAAATAATTTGTAATCATTCATGTAATAAATATATTTTATATTCATCGCATAAATACATAAACATTACCTTGCACATATTATCACCTTTAAAATAAAAAAAATTTATACGCAAAATTTCTGATTTAATTATATAGAAAATATCAGGTTATTACAACACCGAGGCACTCAACTCCAAACCCGAAGATAACCTCCAAAGGTCAGGCACACCTCAGAGACAACCCTGAGGACGTCCAGTACTTGTAGCAGCCCAAACTTAGAGATAACCCTGAGCAACGACTATTTTATCAGCCTAAACCGGAGATAACCCCGGTGAGGGGAAAAATCATCAATTTGCCACCTCGATCCCACATTACACCGTCTCAACACAATAATTCAACATACATTTTACACAGCAATGTCCCACAAGAACCAAGGAGTTCCAATCCCTAGTGATTACTATGCAAGGCAGCAAACCGGATAGAATTTGAAGCTTGAAGACCAAGGGCATGGTCCCATCTTCTTGACTTCTGACAACTTCTAATCCCATGTCATGGCGTAGCTCCCGACAAAAGCATTCCATAAATGGTCTTATACCTCAATCGGAGGCTTGGATTGAAGTTCTGTAAGTTCGAGCAGACATCACGTTGCATGCGTGCACGTACTTCGAGACGACATGACACGTGGAGCCCGGGTAGCCCTAGGTACATCTGCGGTTGCCGCAGGTGTACCTGTGGCTCCCCCTCTATAAATAGAGGGCTTGAGGTGGCCATATTTTAAGAGAAAACGGCGAGGAAGCCCTGCCCTATTTGCTTTGTACACACCCTAAATTAAGTGTTTTCTTATTTTAAACATTTATGAGCTTATATTAAGTCATATTTTTACCGGTAGGAGCCGAGTGTTCATCCATTTAAAGCTATAGAAGTCTTCTTTGGCAGTCCACTATAAGCCTTCTGACAAACTTTAAAGCCTTTCTCTTCATCTTTACACACACTTTTCTACACATTGAGAGTCCTGTTACGTGCGTTTATTCCTGGACTTCGGTCCGTGGCTTTCATTTCTGTCTGTATATATATATACTTATATATATATATATACATTTATATATACATACTAACATTATAGAGTTATGCCTCGATTGAGCCTGAACTCATGTCCGAAGCGTTTATTTGCTTATATATATATGTATATATATAGCGACAAATCATTGAAATGATAAACTGAGCCGGGATCGGTATATATCCTATGCGTTTACCGCTTATATATATATATATATATATATATATATATATATATATATATTTACTCCGTGGTCTTTTACTGCTTTATTTACATTCCGTCTCGCTTGGAGTTTACTTCGTGGCGGTTGATCATTTTTTCTGCTTTATTTACATTTAGTCCCACCTGGAGTTTACTTCGTGGTGGTTGATCGTATTTATTGCTTTATTTACATTTCTGATCCCCCATGGAGGTGCTTCGTGGTGGTTGATCATGTCTCTATATATATATTTACCGCTTTTATATATTTACATTTTCGATCCCCCATGGAGGTGCTTTGTGGTGGTTGATCATATACATATATATATATATATATATATATATATATATATATATATTGCTTACTACTTTCATATAAATTCTTGTCGCATCATGTGAGCCTAGGAATCATGTGATCATAGATTGATCTCATCAATCTAGATTCTGATCCGTGATGGACTTTTTCAGGTTATGGCGACTTGTAAATTATTCACGGTGTTTGAATTTCCTTAGATGGCTTTCATGCTCATGAGGAGTTCGACACTGCTATATACTATTTTCTCGAAGATTCATCGCATCTCGAAAATAAAAGTAACCAAGGCGAACATTTAATAAAATGGAAGTATTAAAGGCCTCAATTATTATTGAGCACAGGGTTTGAAAAACCTGTTTTATAAAACCTCGTTGCTATATCTTGTTTAAAACTGAATTTTTATATAAATTCAAATCATGTGTATATAGGTGCGAATGAGGCATAACAATACTTCCAAATAAATGCACATTAACCCACACACACACACACATTCATATAATAGTTTAATTGACAAGTGGCGGTAACTGTGGTAACAAAGATGTCGGGGGGTGCCTAACACCTTCCCTTCTCATAAACATGTCCCCGGACCCTAATGAATCTCGGTTTCATAGGCCCGTTTAACAGTGTCACATCACTGGGTCAATGTGTAAACCTTTCCTCGGTTGTGTTGGTACAACCATTTAAAAAAACCAACTGGCGACTCTTACAGTCAAATTGTCAACATATAAATGTCAGACCTTTTCACAACTTGTTTTTTTCAAACAAATCTCACCTAACATGAGAACACCAAAAGACAAGAACAGAAAAGAAAATAATAAAAATCTCGACTTAGACAGGTGGCGACTATGCTAGGGACTCCAGTAAGAGGACTTTAGCCGCTACTACAAAATTTTCAAAACTGTTATATGCTTGTGTGTGAATGTTGCATTTACATTTTTGATTAATGTGTACGAATGCATTTTACTTACTGCACTGCAATATATCTATCTGTGATATTAGTGCTTCGCACATGTCATCATTCCCATAACGGTGACACACGTTGCATTTGAATGTATGTTGTGTGGTTCCTCCACCAGGAGGCTATCCTATCGGTGTTTGATTTACTGGACTCGTAGGGAGACTAATTCCAACGAGGCTCAGGAAAGGCACCACCCAGATTCGCTCCAGTTAAAAGACCGTATTAACTTCCCATCAAGTAAATTGAGGTGATCTGGGAACCTTCATGCCAAAAAGCCGCTAAAATAACCTAAGATAGGTCGGCCTCTGATAAACCAAACGCGGAGGAAAGTCTCTTCATGCTTTCCATTTTTTTAATTACTTGTAAAGATAATTACTTATAATTTCATTACATGTTTATCTCAATGTAATGGAAAATATGAAGAATATGTGTACATGCGTATTAAGGCTTGACATGCTATCAAATGACACTCGTTTTATAGGATAATATTCCTAAAATGGACACATTATGATAGCTTGTAAACATTTTATACATTCCCTAAGACTAAAATATATAAGTTTTTGTACAAAAATAATTAGGTCTGTTACCCGCTCAAAGTCCAAAAAGGCCACGAGCCTACAACCAATCATGTCTTCATCGACCACCACCTAATCCTCGCCTCTGCCTCTCTCGAGAAGAGTTTGACGGATTAAGCAAACAAATTACAGATTTGGTTGTTCTGCTTAAAGAACTAGACCAGTCTACGCAGGGTTTACGAATACCCGTACATACAGAATCCTCTACACAGGGAGGAACACAAGGTTCAGATAAAACAATTCTGGAACTTCAGTTGGATAGAACCAACAAAATTCCTGAAAACACCCATCTCAAAGAAGATCCCAATACTGGTGATATCAGGAAAAAAGTCCTTCAAATGGAAGAGACCATTCGGTCTATAAAAGGGATTGGTGCACACGAGAGTGTTTCCTATGCTGATCTTTGTATATTCTCTGGTGTTCATTATCCAGATAAGTTCAAGACTTCTTAGCTGGCATTGGTAAGCCATTTTCTGAAATGATCAAACATGGAGAGATGGCTGAGATGGGATAGAAGTCAGGAAAAATTCAAGACCTAGCCACTCTGAAAGCTTTTGCTGAGCACATCCAGTCCGGAACTTATGGAAACAACCCCCAAAGAGTCCATAAAAAGAAAGAGGAGGATGTTTCCTTGATACTACAAGGTCAGAAAGGTAGTCAGAACATGCCTATCCAGAGGAGAAACTACTCCCCTTTTCCAGCACAGTCTTCCAATCCCACATTTCTGAAGGCTGGAGAAGTCTGATGGAACCGAGCGTTCACACCCCTAGGGGATTCAGTCGAGAATATTCTCAATCTTCTGACTACTCAGAAGAAAATTACACATCTTCTTCCACCAGCCAACCCGAATGGGAAGGGTTACAATGTTACGCGGAAGTGTGCTTATCATACTGGGGAACCGGGACATGACACTCAGGATTGCTAGGCTTTGAAACAAAAGATCCAGGACTTAATCGACAATGGGGAAATTGTGGTGACTAAACTCGACCAACCTCATGTACAAGACAACCCTCTTCCTCAACACAAAGAGGAAGAGGTCAATATGATTAATTGGAGCAGTGGACAAAGTTCCAATTACGTTGTTGAATCTTTCTAGGCCAACAAAAATGGTGTTGACAGATGAGATTATGCACAATTCCAGTTTATGATGGAACGAAAGATTAAGGCTCTTTGCAAGCAAGTAGACCAATTGGCAGAACTGGTGATCTATCAACATCAAGTCACACGCCAATTAGTCAGTCAGGAGCATGCTAGTCTCTTTCCTTTTGTCATGAATACTCCATCCTCGCCTTCAGAAAGTGAAAGACTAGAGGATAAAGTTGCAAAAAGAGCAAGCGCCAAAGCCCGTTGGGATTTTGCCAACAAACGGGAATTTACATACCTTGGCCAACCTATGGAGGAGATATTTCAGATGCTGATCAATGAAGAACGAATTACATCCCTTCTACCTCCAATCAATCCCCGTTCCATACGGTTCAATTTTAATGGAGTATGCCAGTACCACTCCCACTCTCGTGGTCACAACACAGAAGAATGCTGGGCACTCCTCCACCTCATTCAAAATTTAATTGACAACAGTGTCCTGCAAATCGCAAATGATGACACTTTGTTACTCGAGAGTGGGAACACATATCCTACAAAATGGAAGGACAACGTAGCAGTTATCTCCACTGAGGATGTTTTGGCTGTAAGACCACTGACAATACAAGCAATTCAACTCAAAGGTGTTGATAATCCTTTGAAAGTGGTTGTACCAGAGCCAATTCTCTTGCCATCTAGGCCACGGTATCCTGTTGTCATCTTGAAAAAAGTCCCATGGAATTATGGGCAGGTTGAAGGATCTACATCACATACAACTGCTGCAGTGTCAAAGGAGAATCCACTGTATCTTTCCCATCGGGTGATGAAGCCTACCATCAAATCAAAGGGGAAAATTACCATGGAGAAAATTGTTGAGTTCCTCTATACCATGGGCCATAACGAAGCCAAGGTGGTTATAAGCTTGAGAGAAGTTCCACAACAAATTTCCATATTGGACTTGGTTTTCTCTTCCGAAAATCACAGGAAGATATTGCTAAGGGTCTTGGAAGAAGCCCATTTACCAAAATTAGTGGATGTGGAAAAATTCCAACATCTGGTTGATCACATTTTTAACAACAATGTGATATCTCTCATTGATGGCGACATACCCACTGAAGGGACTGGTCATTGCAAGCCGTTGCACATAGAAGTTTTATCCTCCAGATATATGGTAGGATGAGTCTTGGTAGATGGAGGTTCATCTTTGAATATCTATCCTTATGCTACCTTGGAGAAGATAAATATTAACCCCAAGAGGATCAAAAGCATCCATACGGTTATCAATTTTTTTGATGGGTCCCGATGAAACGCCCTTGGAGTGATTGAACTACCATTGGAGATTGGTCCACATACATTCAGTGTATCCTTTCACATGCTTAGAATAGCTACGGGATATAATCTGCTGTTGGGAAGACCATGGATTCATATTGCTGCAGCCGTCCCTTCCACCCTTCATTAGCAACTCAAGTATATTATCAATAATAGCCTAGTCATTGTTAATGCTGAACTGGAATGTCCTGAACAAGGTGACATACCACTCATCAGCTTCAATTCAGAAGTTGAGCCGGTTAGTTTCCATGCCCTGGAGGTGAGCAACACTCATTACCATCCCATTGGGGCACCACCTCTCACACCCAAGATTTCTATCGAAGTAATGTTGGCCACTCAAGAGATGATATCATTAGGTCATCAACCTGGACAAGGGTTGGGTAAAGATCATCAGGGTATTAAACACCCAATTCAAGTTTCCAGTCAAATAGGGACAGCTGGATTAGGCTATTCTGCTAGCTCCAGTCATATGAATCGTCACAAGCATAAGCAGATTCCTTAATCTTTAGCCATACGACGATTATCTCCACCTACCAATCCTGAGCCTGTACATTCTCCAGTAAAGGTTCCAGCCCACGTTATGGCTATGCTATTCCCCAAACTGATACCGGTTAAAGTAAAAGAGGTCCTGATTCCTGATCCCAAAGTGGAAGAAGAGGAACAGTGACGTAAACAAGTCATCGCCAGGAGTTTGTATCATCTACGCACCCTTTTTCATGATGAGCACACAAATAGATACACTCCAGACGATGATTATCCCGACATTATGGTTATCATTCAGGAAAAGGAGGACGATGAGAGTCACTTCATTACTGCTATCCACCAGGACTTCACCCTTGATAATTGGAGCAGCACTCCTTGCATTTGTCGCCAAGGGTAAAAGAGGCAAAATCCCTCTGCCCTGTAGATAGCTTTAACTTCTTACTTTTTTGTACAGTATTAGGAGTTCTTTTATTAGTACATGCTAACACTTTTGTATGATTGAACAGTTTCATATATTAAGTGAAAGCATATTTTATTTCAGGACTCTGAATTTAGATGTGCCTGAACTTGGTGATGAGGTGCCTTTTCTCCATAAGGACTGTAACTTTGATGAAAAGTTGGACTCAAACTGTATGGAAATATAAGAGGACATTGAGATACCTCAGGAGATCAAGGAATGCGTTGAAGACAAACCCAAACCAAATCTTGATCAAACCACCTCATTCAATCTCGAAACCTTAAAAAGCCCTAGGTTAATCCAGACTGGTACAGACCTTACTCCAAACCAAAGGAATAACATGGTTGCACTATTAACCCAATTCCAGGATGTGTTTGCATGGTCTCACGAAGATATGGTGGGTTTGTCTATGGACATCCTCATCCATCGCCTTCCCAATAAAGAGGGATTCAAGCCAGTCAGGCAGAAGCTCAGGCGATTAAAACCTGAAGTGGAGTTTAAAGGTTAAAAAAGAAATTGTGAAATAATTTCAAGCTGACATCATTATGGTGTCCACATATCTTGAATGGTTATCCAACATAGTCCGTGCCTAAACTGGGAGGAAAGGTGCGAGTTTGCGTGGATTACAGGGATTTGAATAAAGCTTACCTTAAGGATAGCTTTCATGTGCCATTTATCCACATTTTCATTGACAATACTGCTCAATACGACAGGTACTCATTTGCTAATTGCTTTGCGGGGTATCATCAAATCATTGTTGCTGAGGAAGATCATGAAAAAACTGCATTCATTATGCCTTGGGGAACCTTTTGCTATAAACGATTGTCGTTAAGCCTCATTAATGCTGGAGCAACCTACCAGCGAGCTATGATGGCTCTTCTTCACGACTTAATGCACAAAGAGATAGAGATCTACGTGGATGACATCATTGTCAAATCCCGAAGGGAAGAAGACCACTTAGACCATCTCAGAAAGCTTTTCAACAGGTTGCGTAAGTACAACTTGAAGTTGAATCTAGCCAAGTGCACCTTTGGCATTAAATCAGGCAAATTGCTAGGGTTCCTAGTCAGCCACAAAGGGATTGAGTTGGGTCCCACCAAAATCCAGGCCATCAAGGAAATTCCCATTCCTTAGATGGAGAAGGAAATATGGGGATTTTTAGGAAGAATCAACTTCATTAGTAGGTTTATTTCTCAACTCACAGCAACCTGTGAGCCTATCTTCAAGCTGTTAAGGAAGAACTCCTCCATGAAATGGAACGATGAGTGTCAAAAAGCCTTCATTATAATCAAAGAGAAGCTGGTTAACACTTCTATTTTGGTACCACCCAGGGATGATGTTCCCCTATTCATGTACCTGTCCATTAATGACAATGCCATGGGTTTATGTCTTTGGACAAAAAAAATTATAGAGGCCAAGCGAGCTATCTCTACCTCGAGAAAAGATTCAAAGATGAGTGAACACAAGTACACTCTGATTGAGATGACTTGTTATGCTTTAGCATGGGCTTCCATGAGGTTATAACATTACCTTCATGGTCATATAACCCATCTCATATCCCGCGTGAATCCTCTCAAATACGTGTTCAGTAAACCTATGTTGAATTATCGACTGTCCAGATGGCAGTTGATCCTACAACAATTTGACATCATCTACGTGACGCAAAAGTCCATTAAAAGACAAGAAATTGCGGATCAACTGGCCGCCACACCTGCAGAGGATTTCAAACCCTTGGAAACATACTTCCCTGATGAAGGGGTAATGACAGTCCAGCAACACCATCAGTACAATGCATGCCGTATGTGGAAAATGTATTTTGATGGAGCTGTTAATATGGAAGGTTCTAGAGCTGGAGCAGTTTTAGTATCCGGTACGAGGGAGTAGTATCCCGTCGCCATCAAATTACATTTTGTCGGCACCAACAACACAGCTGAGTATGAAGACTGTATCATAGAACTCAAACTTGCCCAATCAATGGGTATCTGGCGGTTAGCTGTCTTTGGGGATTCAGAATTGGTAATCGGAAAGACCACAGGAATCTATCACACCAAAGAGCTACATTTTCTGCCTTACCATCAACAAGTTTTACATATGGCTTCGGAGTTTGAAGAAATAAACTTCCTCCACATTCCTCATAATAGGAATGATTTTGCGGATGCGCTAGCAACTTTGGCCTTCTTGATCAATATACCTGACATGGAAAACACGCCAAGCATCCCACTTGCCCTACAAAAGGCTCCAGCCTATGGGAATTACGATGGAGAAGTACTAGATGAGCTACCCCCCATCCAACACCCTTGGTATCAGCACATCAAGGAGTACTTACGAGATGGATCTACACCCGCTGAGGGGAGCCCGATTAAAAAAAGGCGGATCCATCGACTAGCTATGAAGTTCTACTTGAGCGAAGATGCACTCTACAAAAGAGATGCAGGAATACGTATCCTCATATGTCTGGACAAGGACCAAGCTCAAAGGCTCATGGATGAAATCCATGGTGGAGTATGTGGCCCATACATAAGCGGCCCCTTACTTGTTAAAAAGATCCTCAGAACAGGGCATTACTAGATTTCGCTTAAGGCTGACTGTGATGATCACGTCATGAGGTGCTATCAATGCCAAATTCATGGGAATGCTATCCATGCCCCTCCTAGGGAACTCTATAATATGAGTTCACCTTGGCCCTTCTCAATATGGAGAATGGACGTGATCGGGCCCATCGAGCCCAAAGCCAGTAATGGACATCGGTTTATCTACACCATAATCGACTACTTCACCAAATGGGTAGAAGCAGGCTCCTTCCCCAGGGTTACCAAGGAAGTCATCATTGCTTTCATCAGAAATAATGTCATTTATTGATATGGACAACCAGAGGTAATTGTGTCAGACAATGCTAAAACCTCAACAACAAAATGATGGAGGAGTTATGCAGTAAATTCCACATCAAACACCTTAACTCCATCATATACCATCCAAAGATGAATGGTGCTATTGAAGCGGCTAATAAGAACATTAAGAAGTTCATGCAGAAAATGTCCGCCAATCATAAAGGATGGCCTAACCTCTTGCCTCTTACTCTATTAGCCTACAAAACTTCAATGCGTATTTCCCACTGGGGCAACAACCTACTCATTGACCTATGGGATGGAAGCAGTGCTCCCCATAGAAGTGGAAATGGAATCCCTCAGAGTGTTGATTGACTCTCAGCTGGATGAAGATAAATGGTTACAAGACAGATATCGCTAATTATCTCTAATAGATGAAAGGCGAAGTGATGCTATCTTCCATGGTTAGTTATACAAACAAAGGATCACCAGATCCTACAACAAAAAAGTCTGGCTACGATAGTTTAAACAACATGTGTAAGACCCCAACTTTTATAAATAAAGATTAATTTCTCTCGAAATATATTTTTGAATATTATGGTGTGGATATAATATAATGTTATAGTTGTGGGTAATATTTACAAATTTTGCAAAGTAAGCAAGTGGTTATATAATATTCTTTTTGTCGGGGAATATCCGTACGATGACACAATTATTGGTGGACCCCACAACAGAAGTATTTTCGTAGTTAGAAAACAACAGAATTATCATTTAATAAATATAATGGTGAAAGTGTTACCGTTAAAACTGTTGAACTACCCGGTAGTAAAAGTACAGTAATACGTGTGGTTGCATAGTAGCAGACAGAATTGATTATTGATGCTTACGTAAGAAGTCACTCAGTTATACTCAATTATTACTACAGTAATTGATGTATCATATCTTTCATATTATTGATTCGATTATTGTCACTGTATCATCTGCATAATATTTTATATATTATTAAATCAATAATTGAGACGACAAAGTTATTCATATTATTAAATTGCAATATTTACAATGTCTAGAAGTTCTGTCAAAGAGAGGTTTGGTCATCTAATTGCGCGCCAATAAGGAGAAATCTTTATCGAAAAGCCCCATCTTTCCTAGGAACGATTTGGTTGTTAAATATTGTGAGTTATAATATTAATGATGAATAAATTCGTGTTGATTAATGATGAATTACTGTTTTAATTACTTTCCGCTTGAGTCTTTAAAGTCTCTACAATACATGATAACATAAAGTACCACATTAGGTAATATATAATAAAGTAGGTATACATCTATATCTTACCCCTCTTCTCAATCTAATCACAACTTAGATTTGTTACAATTGGTTTCGGCTTTCTGATATATAGTTTACATTGTCATTCCGTTCATGTTTAATTGGTTATCAACCTTTAAGCATCATACATTAAGTGTCTAACAATGCCTTAACAATGTTATAATTGAGATTTAGTTCATTGTTAATTAGTTTACTTCCTTTCTTTATTCATAAACCTTCCTTACTATGTCTTGCCTAGTGTTGGCCATTTGCTTGGCCTTTTCTTCTCTTTAATTACAACTGCTTGGCATCACTTTCAGAATGGTGAGGACAGACTTTGGCCATGCTGTGGCATGAGTCCCAACGTTATATCTTTGTCTTTGTGTAGCAAAGTTCAAAAGTAGTAAATCGCTTAGCTAGCTTTCATAGTGCAATTTCCATTTAAGCTTTTTTGGTTAAGCATGCCACATTCTCCAGCACTGATACACTTTTGACAGTTTTTCAACTTTGTGAGATTTTCGGGTCATAACTTCTTCGTTATAAGTCTGAATTGGCTCGTTCAAAATCCTATGGTTCACAAATCACATACTCTACGTGTTCATGAAAGAATTTTATATTATTGAATTCGTTAACTCAAAATTCACCTATTGGTTCATTTTTAACAAAAATGGTAAAGTTTGTGAATGTTCAACGCTCATTTCTTTGTTCTGAGTTGGAATTCGGTCATTTTCGAGTCCGTAACTCTATAATGCTAAATAAGACTTGTCTCCATCGAAAACCAATGTTTCCGAGTTCAAACACAAAATCTGACTTCCATTCCGAGAATTTCACGAATTCGACGATTATCGTCCAATCGTGTGAATTTCGGCAAAACTTCATTATTAACGATTTGTTCAACATTCTAAATGAATTCAATTAATCATATAAACATCTTAACCTTCATAATACAACAACTTATTTTTAAGTTAGGTTATGACTTATTCTTCCATGAGTTTATAACTTATCATGGTATAAACTACTTATATCTTCATTTCTCATGACTTATGATAATTTATGTCTTTTAACCAATATTCTTACATCTTATTAACATACTAACTTCATTCATGTAAATATGATACAAGTTTAAATATGACCATCATGAGTTCATAACTTATTTAGGTTCAAACTACTTATTCATGACTTATACGGCTTAAGTCCATTGATTATCCAATTCTTATGTGCTCTTAACATACATGTTCATTAAGTTACAGTTCTCTTATCATCCTAAAATAGTAGAGATGGAAGATTATTGGACAAGAGTCTTATCCTTAATGAACTAGTTTTCTCTTCTTCTTGAAACAATGGAAGTTTAGCTTATATGTGCTTATTCTCTATAACAAATAAGTTGTTTTGTAAAGGAGAGTTGTTGGATTAAAATTGAACAACTAAATAATGAATCCAAGCTTTCTATTTATAGGCTTCCTAAAGTGAGGGCATAATGGACAATGGCACATCCCACCTCCTTAATAACCTCTTTACTATTCACAACTTAACATCCAAGTAAACTTGCTACCTACACAAATTTCTTGGCCACCACATAAAGTTCTTGGTCACCAAGATTGCCCACATTACCATGGGTTACCTTAACCCATTGGATCCTAGCTTGGGCTTGGATTTAATTACTTATCTTAACTTTGGGCTTATAATACCAACTTACTTGAACTTCTCATTAACCACCACTTGGGCTTGGACACTAATTCTATTGGACTTTTCCATTAACTTCCTTTGGGCGTACACTTCCCACACAATCCTACAAATTCATTTCATTTGGCTTAAAGCTTTATAACATATTGCTTATGTATTATTTTTGTATTCTAATTCGTATATTAAATCACAATATACGATATATCATCCTTCGTACATATTCATACATTACTTCGTATTCAATACCTCGTACAATATATACGTATCATACGATCATTACATTATCTTCTTAACGCTTAATATTCCTAATGTTCTCGAACTAAGTCCGCATGCAAAATATTAGGTTTTCCATACTTAGATTATTATTACATAATCCATCTCACCTTGATATTATAACGTTACGCATTTCTTGGAAGTTCAAAAATAATTCCCGAGCAGAAATTGATGAATAGTAGTTTCTGGATAATTTCTCAGAAAACTTTTATTTTTGTCTTGGAAATTCAAACACTTTAATTCCTTCACGTAGTTAAAATACTACGACTTTCTGATGTTTCTAGTTTATAAAATGACACTCATCTTACTAACACATAATAATAATAAAAAATATTATTTTATTCATTATTAAAAGTATTTACAAAAAGGTTCAATTTTCTGGGGCGTTACACTTGCTCTCTGCTCGATACGAATTTTTCGTACCTCATCATTTATAACTCCTCGCAAGTTTACCTCATACTATAACATGCATCACGTAGCACATAATAACATGCTCAACAAACATCTTATAAACATTGGGCTAACATAGCATACATGCTGCATTTCATATATCAAGTATAAAGATTGAGTTCCTTACTCAATCAACTTAGTCATAAATTGACTTTAACGTTTCATACATTCAACATATATATCAGACATCATGCTCTTTGCAATAAAGATTTAAAGCAGCTAATCATCAAGTTCACATAGCAAATAGGAACTGAAAGACTTGCCTTGATCGTTGTTTACCAATAACAGTTTAACAACTTACAGCTATCTGCACTTCACGTGCCCTACACAATTATATAATCATTCATATTAACAATTAGTCATATAGCAACGCATAGCAGTTGTAATGTAAACTTTATTCTATATCTGATAACCCTTCTTATTAATCAATACACAATGTTCAATATTATTGTGTTAACTTTTGACTTACATCTCGTTGTATTACTTCTTAGGTCATACTCGAAGTTCATTCAAGTGTTTAAGTCTTGCTAGGAATCATTATTGGTTTTATATTAAACCCATTTCATATCTTATAATATTCATTTCATTTGACTTAAAACACTTTTTACATTCATTAACATTTGTTACGGCGTTTTGACGTTCATTCATCACACGCCCGATTTCTCTCTCTTGTGTATGCTTAGTATGCTTATATAACTTATCTAATACATCATTTATTCATGTTAAGCATCATTATGTTTACTAACATCCATGTTTTATAACTTAGAACAACATCCTTTATCGTCAGAAGCACTACACTTGCATACGTGCATGCCCGACGCCCTCCGATTGTCCCTGAAAACACAATAGTCCTAAAGATGACCATTTTGACCCCTGTTCCTGACCTCAAATCGAAACACTTGTAAAACGAAAGTTGTAGGTCAATTTGTCCTCGTTCTGGATCATCTTTAATCGCCTCAATCCGAGTTCTTATGAAAATGTTATGTCTATTTTACTAAAACATGTCAAAATAGTCCCACCTGACACAATTTGGGTGCAGCTGTGCCCTAGAGGACAGCTACGCCCCAAATGACTTAGGGCACAGCGCAGCTACACCCGTTAGCAGAAACGGGACTCTGAAGTTCACTGTTCTCGCGATTTTTGAACCTTTTCTCCTACTAATCTTCATAACTTGAGTAATACACATCCAAATTAGTTCATTTCTGATTCTATGGATTTGTAATTCATAGAACTATAACATACTAAAATTATAACAAATTATAAAAACACTAACTAGCCTAAATCTTGACCCAAAACTCATGTTCATCCTAAACTTTCATGTTTTAACATGTTTAGCGAATTCATTCACTATGAATTCATTTCTTAACCAAATTAATTCATTCAACTTGCGTTCTTTTCATTTCTTATCATATTAACAAATTCTAGATTCAATTTATAGTTTAGTTCATAAACTAACTAACAATTTTTATACATTCACGAGACACATATATACACATGCACTGTAAATAATTTTTCCTTCTTTTGAACGTAATTAGTGCACAAAAATCTTGTCTAGATGCTAGTTATAACATCACAATTTGCTAATAATTCATCAAACGTGCAACTACATAAAATTGAAACTCAAGAACATAAACTCTTTTAATAAACTTAAAACTCAAGGTTTATATGTTATACCTTCAATTGCTTGGATGTTTGGAATCACAGAAGAATTCCTCTCCTTTCTCAAGCTCTCTCTTTCTCTCAAATTCTTCTCTGTAAACTCTCCAATTTTCTCTTCTCCCAGGCTTAGGCCAATTCTTGTCACGTAACATAAAACCAATGCACAAAATAAACTAAACCCAAATGTCTAAAACCGACATTTTAATAATGATTATAATAAATTATCAGTTATAAAAATTTAATATATTTTATTTTATTTTTATTATTATTTTAATTCAAATTCAAATTTCAAAAGCCATAAGGCTTTGTTTGGCAAAACATTTTTTAAAATAAAGACTTAATATCCTTAAGCCTTGTTTGGGTAAATCCATTTAAAACTACTTTAATTTATTTTAATAACTCATTTAGTTTATAGACCCACATTATTTATTTGGATTCTCATATCCAATCTTAGTTAAATAAATAAAACTAATTACCATAAAATTATAATTTTCATTATAATTTTACTTAATAAATTAACATATCACTTTAATCACTAAATTAAATTAAGACAACATTCTAGCAAACTATATAATCCTTAACAACTCTCTAATTTAGTTATTAAGTTAAATTAGAGTATTATCTCATAAATTTAATTCATCACTCTTTTATCTTAATTAAGTTAATTTCTATAACTCATGAATTATTTACTTACTAATAAATAATCCAACAAATATCTACTAAACAACAAAACACATCAATTAAAAATATTTATTTAATTCAATAAATATTTGAAATTATAAATAAAATTCTGGATTGTTACATCCTTCCCAACTTATAAGGATTCCGTCCTCGGAATCACCGAAACCATACCGTACTCAGGTTTTCATCAAATCTCTTCGTTGAATAACTTCAACACATTACCTTAATATAGGTTTTATATTTCCTACTCCCACCATTCTTCATAATAAATTCTTGTAAGTTTTATTTCAAAAACTTTACTTAGACTCAATTATATTTGAGTATTACATATTCTTCAACCCGTTCATTATCTTTCTCTAAGGATCATTATCATGTACTAGATTCTCAAACTCTCGGGACATTACATTCACCCCTTCTTCTACGAATTTCGTCCTCAAAATTTTATTTATTAATCTTCAATCATTCAATCTATCAAAATAGATTTTACGTTAATACTTTATTCATTCATTACGTTCTACAACCACTTTCTTTCCACAAAGATCTTTATACAATTATTAAACTTTTTCATTAAAAGTTTTACATTATTCTTTGATAACTCATCTCCTTCTCATTTCAAAATTTCTTTTCTAACTTATTCAATATATTCATCATTCAGTGTCGCATTCTACGACTTACTTCTTTCTAAGGGATATCATCCTTACCACATTCGCCTTTTAGAATAGCAAGAATCTTCCACATTTGCTCAGTAATTGGGAAGCAGTATGAATAACTCAGGAATTTAAAAGATTCCAAATCATACTGAGGGGTCACAAGACCTTGAACTACGTCCACGGTTATAAGTATTTCTTTCAACTTAAACATTAACAATCATTATACTGTAGGGACTCCCATACTTAGGGTGTTAAGCCCTTCATACGATGTATTGTGCACTCTGTCCACGACTATAAGTACTCTTTTAACTTAAACCAAAACAATCATTAGACTATAGGGACTCCCGTACTTAGGGAGTTACGCCCTTCGTACCACATATTGTGCACAAACATCTAAACGGTATAACTTCCCAAGAAACGCTTGAACTGCATAAACATCTTTCAATATTTGTCTAGCTGAATCAAATAACATAGACTTCTAATAACAACTCGAACATCAATCGTAATAGTTTTATCCAATTCCTATGGCATATCTTTCTTAGTGTAAAGAAAACTAAAAATCCTTTTATGATGACATGATACTGTACTATCTCGATAGTACGTTGAGGATTCAGTCATTATATGACTTTGGCATACTACATCATACCATAGTGGGATGACGATCTTATAATCACATCCAACACCAGGTTTAATTGCATTGATGACTTCCTCATTTGTCAAATCAACATCATATTTAGTGATGCCTTAATGACTATGGAAAGAAAAAAACAAAATACATTTTGATATTTTTAAATCATTTTTTTCTAGCCAAAACAATTAGCATAGACATACGAGTAACGGTATTATTTTTAAAACTCATTGGTTCCATCGTTTGATCCAATGTTTTTTAAGAAAAATAGAAGTGCAAACATCAGCATGAAGTCAATAAATTTCAAAAATCTAGCAAAGCTAGAAGATTTGGAATATCTAATTTTCTCCATCAATTTCAATCTTTACTCCATTACCTCATTACTGACTAATTCTTTTTATTTCTAGCACCACCAATACTCTTATACTAAATATTCTTGTATTTCAACTTATAATCTTCCTATACCCCCAGTATAGTTCATCAAACTCACTACACATTAGAAGTTTAGGAACTTGCGACAATAATATGAGTTTAAGAACTTATCCTAGTCAGACCATAGGCGTCCATTCGCTGAGGGGTTCAAAACATACCATATTATTATGAGTTAGGAACTTACCATATGCATTAGTTTTTTTCGAACTCACACTTAACCCTAATAATATCTGACTAATCTTAATAGTTTCTAACTATCAAATATACACATGAGAAAATAATCACCTTTTTGACACATATACCTTGATAGGGCAACACCAACATTTCAATGACTATCAATATGATAAACTGAGTGCAAGCAAAAAACCCTCGCCCATACAAAGGTTTGTATAACTCATCCATCACATGAGTCCTCAATTGAAATCCTATCCAACTCTATCTTGCTTATAAGTTGCTCTCTGCTCGATACGAATTTTTCATACCTCATATTTATAATTCCTCGCGAGTTTACCTCGTACTATTTCATAGTACATTATCTTCATAGAATCAAGCTATAATTATTAAAACATTACAGACCATCTTTTTTTTTATAACTTAAATAGATCACGTCGTGATCTTATTCTATAATCATCTCCCTTATAATTATTTTCTTAACTCGTGTTCGTTTTGTTTTACGATCCTCTTTCTTTCCTTTTTCATCAGTTACGATTTCATTTATGCTTTTAATCTTACAGACTTTGTCTATTCATCATTATTCGTTATCTTGGCTATTGGAGTTAGGTAACTCTCATTTCTTATCTTTATATTTCTTCAAGATTCTTCTTTGAATTTTCTTGTTTTTATAACAATTCTTCCTTTAAGAATTTCTAAATTCATTTACATTGCTCAACATTTCATTCGAGTTCCACATTTTCATCATACGTATCCATTTTCTATACTTGGTACACATCAAGTCTCTAACAGTTTCAATATGGTACGCTGAGTGGTTTCCCACAAACAACTAACAAACTAGGTTTCGAGTTGCTAGTTCGTATATACCTCCGCTCTATAAAGAAATCGTTTAGCCCAGATACCATAAATCAACTATTAAAGAGTACAATTGTACCATACTTAAATATAACTTTTTATTCTTAACGCCTTTATCATTCTCTTCTTATAGACATTGTCTATTTATTATCACCTTACATCCTTATTATTGGACCTTATAACTCTGCGAGATTCTTCTTTGAATCCTTTCACGCATGTTTTAATCCCTTCTTTATAAATTTCTTAAATTACTTCTTATTGTTCAAACTATATTTGAGCTTATTCTTTCATTATCTTCATCTCTCTTCTTTAAGGTTATAGCCTAATGTACTCTTACCTAAGGTTTATAACCTACAGCTTTGATACCAACTGTAACGACCCCAAAATTCATACAACTCAATTATCGACTTCGGCCGTTAATAACACGTCTAACTTCTGATTTTACATCATTATTCGATGTTAAACTTAATAATATGCGGAATAATTTAAACTTTTCTAACTTCTTACTTTAATTCCTTGAATCAAAACCTTTATCATTTACACATCTCTAAATCAATTTTATTTTGTGATTCGCTTCATCAAAGTTATTATATAGAATCTTACATTTCAATCTGATAACCTTTACATATCAAATAACTCAAACTTTACAGTTTATTATTACATAATTATTGTGATTTATCAAGTACATTTCTCAAAACCTTTATCTTTACCCACCATGGAACCATACTTAGCTTATTACTCACTTTATCATAGTTAATAAATAAAACTTACATCCAGGTTCAACACTCCTTCATACAACAAAGAAAACTTAAACTTTATAAATCAACATTTATTAAACATCATACATTATTCGAAACCTTAAATATGATTCAAATAATAATAATTCAGCCAAAGTGTAAAAATCTTCAAGTATCACATTTGATTCATGTCTTTCAAGTAGCACATAACTTTACCTTGAATCCTTAACCTGCAAAAGTGGTTATTTGTAAGGTTGAGCTCGACAGCCCAACAAAATCTAATAGCTTTCATGCATCACGTAACATATAATAACATGCTCAACATCCATCTTATAAACATTGGACTAACATAACATACATGCTGCATTTCATATAACAAGTATAAAGATTGAGTTCCTTACTCAATCAACATTCATTACTCGATCAGCGTAGTCATAAATTGACTTTAATGTTTCATACTTTCAACATATATATCACACATCATGTTCTTTGCAATAAAGATTTAAAGTAGCTCATCATCAAGTTTACATAGCAAATAGGAACTGAAAGACTTGCCTTGATCGTTGTTTTTACTAATAATAGCTTTAATGACTTACGACTATATGCACTTCACACCGCCTTCTACACAATTATATAATCATTCACATTAATTATTAGTCACATAGCAACACATAGTAGTTGTAATGTAAACTTTACTCTATATCTGGTAACCCTTCTTATTAATCAATACACAATGTTCAATTTGATTGTGTTAACTTTTGACTTACATCTCACTGTATTACTTCTTAGGTCGTACTCGAAGTTCATTCAAGTGTTTAAGTCTTGTTTGGAATCATTATTGGTTTTATATTAAACCCATTTCATGTAACAATCCAAGATTTTATTATTTGTAATTTAAAATATTTATTAAATGAAATAAATATTTTATTTCATGTTGTTATTATTAGTAAATATTTATGAATTAAATTTATTAGATAATATTCTAAACCAAATTAATTTATAATTTAGAGAGTTGTAATATAACATGAGATGTTATATTATTGTTTTAATTTAATAATTTAAAATGGTATGTAAAATTATTAAATTAAATGAAATTATAATTTTGTGATAATCGTTTAAGTGAAATATTTATTTAAAATATAGTATGTGTAATTAATTTATTTGATTAATGTGGGATATGAAAATCCAAATAAATAATATCTCGATTATAAATTATAAACTAAATTGTTTATTAAAATAAATTAAAGGAGTTAAATTTAATTTTTTGCCAAACAAGGCTTAAATATATTAAGTCTTTAATTTTTAAAGAGTTTTTACCAAACAAAGCCTTATGGCTTTTGTATTTTTAAATTTTGAATTTTATTATAATAAATCAAATAATATAAAATATATTTATAACTGCTAACTTATTGTTGTTTTTATTACAACGTCGATTATAGACGTTTGATTATGTGCGTTAGGCTTAGTGTGTTTTACGTAAAAGAAAATTGGCCTAAGAATAGAAAAGAAGAAAAACTTCAGAGAATTGAGACAGAGTTTGAGAGAGTCGAGAGAGAATTCTTGAGGTGTTCAAGCAATTCTTGGTGTTTAGCAAAGATTGTTCAAGCTAATTGAAGGTATTACTCATAACTTTAATATTATATATATATATATATATATATATATATATGTTTCACGACAAAATTTTTATATTCTGTGAATTCCATCTTTTTGAATTGTTGCTATACAACTAAATTATGATGATTGTATGTGTTTGTGATGCTAGAACTAGTGTTTAGATAAGAATTTGTTATGTTAATTACGGTTAAAAAGGAAGAAAATTATTTACAGTATATATATATATATATATATATATATATATATATATATATTTCATATGGTTTATGAAAGTACCAAATTCGGTGGTTACTTTGTATGTTAATCTGTAAATTGAGTCTTGATTATGCTAATTCGGTAAGAAACGAAGAGAACGTAGTTTGAATGAAGTAATTTGGTGTAGAATTGTGATCATAGTATGAATTTCTATGAAGGATGTCAAGAATGGAGTTTTTATATGAAAACATGAAATTTAAGGAATTAAATTAGTTAAAGTTGTTGTTAAATTGTTCTAAGTGGTTGAATATGTGAGGAATAATGTTTGTGTTAGTTCTATACCAATTGTCTATGTTAATATTACTGTTTTGTGGGTGATATTCGTGTTAGTTGGGCTAAAAATGGAACACTATTATGTCTTTGTGTTTTGTTTACATCAGGCACCAAATAAGACCTTACGCTGGTGTCAAGGCTTTAAATGGCGCAGAATCGCCATCCGAAAGCTAAGTATAAGCGTAGTCTGCACCATACCAGATCTCGAGGCGGTGGTTTCGCCATCACTGCGCACCTTGGATACCATTATAACTTAGTTTAATGATGCGTTAATGTAACAAACATGTAACGAGGAGGTTAAAACAGAACTGTGCCATGTCATTGATAATTTTAAATTTATAAAAGGATTTATAAGTTATGAATGCAATATGTTAGAACTTAGTGTGCACAATGAATGGTAGATAAGTGCTGTGAAGTTAACACTTGGAATTTCTGAAACATATATAGTAGTGTAAGACTTGTACTAAAATAACAAGTTTAGCTAGAAGTGAGTGTTATATTGGAAAGTGGATGTTAATATATCTAATAGATATTGTGATTCCAATAAAATGTGTAGCCGATCGTGAGTTGTAAATTTAAAGCTTACGCGCGAGGCAAGTTTCTAAACCTTACCTCTTTAAATTGAGCAAGTTACTAAACCTTACCTCTTTACATTGAGCAAGTTTCTAAACCTTATCTCTTTACATTGAGCAAGTTTCTTACTCTAAACATTGATTAAGCAAATTTTTTTATTCTTAATTTCTATTCGAGCAAGCTCTAATTCTAACGTTCTTCAAGAGAGTTTTGAAATCTAGTCATAGTTGAGTTGTTCTAACTTGTTTATAGTTAAGCAAGTTTTCTTAAGTTCTATTCTTTTATGATAAGTGCAAATTCTTGAACCCAAAGCTCTAAGTGAATTATTCTATTTCATTTACTTAACGCAATTCAAAATATTATTGTTATGTTGAGCAAGTTTCATTTCAAGCTTGTTATTCCCTAGTACATGTTCATAAGTTAATTCTTTTATCTCAAGAACATAGCCTTAACTTAATATTGTTCAAGCAAGGTTTATTGTTTCATTCAATACTTATGTTTTTAGTTATTTCCAAACATGAGTTTAATAAGAGTTAGTTCATCTATGATTATTCATTGTTCCATACTATGTTGTTAGTGATCAATTGTAGTGTTATCAAACTTTGTTGATTCAACTAATCTTTTATTTGATGATCGTTAAACTCTAAATTACCCTTGAAGCTTATCCAAACCAAACTTTCTTTAGTGCGGACTTGTACTCTAAAACTGAGAAGAACAACCCTATTATAGGGGATACACAATGCGTTTAGATGTTTGTACACGATACATTGTACGAAGGGCTGATCCCCCTAAGTACGTGAAGTCCCTACAGTATAACTGTTAAGGTTAAAGTTGAAATATTACTTGTAACCGTGGACATAGTTCGTGGTCTTATGACCCTCAGATATATATTTCATATTTTGATTCCAGTTTTTGGGTAATCATTGATAGAGTACTATTCAGTTTTGATGAGCCTATTCATTGGCTGTTATTATTCTTTTGTTGATTCATTGTTATATCTAGTGAGAAATTGTTTTGCTCACTCTTGCATAAATATAATTATTGTAGCTAAAGTTGAGAAGGTCGATGAACCTACAACTAGTAAAGGAAAGGGAAAAATGTGCAAGTGATGAAGACTTGTAATTTTATTTATTGTCATGAATGATAGATTTTTTATTAAATGATGTGATGTAATTATTTTATTTCCGCACTTGATTGATGTTTAAGGTTCGACAACTTGGGAAGACTTTTTGATTAATGATGTAACCCATTTAAAGGGAGGATTTCTGATTTAATTTTTATTATATTTGGGTAGATAGATATGAATGAATGGAAAGTGAACACCAAGTCTTGTGGGAATGAAGTACCTAGATTTGGAGGTGTCACAGGTTGGTATCAAAGCTTTAGGTTATGAACCTTAGGTAGAAAAAAGCCTTAGGAAGTAACGTTTGAAAAGATAGTGGTAATAAACTCTTATCGAGTTGTTAAGAAAGAAGTAATAAAACACTTATGTGCTTATGTGGTTGCAACCTATGTGCTCGTGAGTGTCGAGTAGTAATGATTAGTAATTAAAACTTAAAATTTAGTGGACAGGAAGGCTAATGTAGAAGAATCCAGTCAGGCTAGGGAGGAAGGATCCCAGATGCCTCGAGAGGAGGAGCCTCGAGATATTCAGGTGATTTGGGAACAACTACTGCCACAGGAAACATCTTCGTTGGTCACAGTGTTTTAGCAGGAGGAATTACCTGATGAGGATGATGAGATAGAGACAGACGAGGAGGACCCCGTTGAGCTGCCACAGTCGAATGAGGATGATGAGGACGAGGAGGAAGAGATTCCACTAAACTCGATAGCTGCCCGTATGTACGACGAAGTATACGACTGCAATGTTGAACTCCATGATACCGTCGAGGAGTTGGAAGAGATAATAGCTAAACAACATATCACAATGGCACAGAAGGACAACGAGATCTAGAATAAAGATGAACATCTTAATAATGTCGAAGAGAAGCTGATCCACACTGAAGGAGAGAACGAGCCATTGACAGAGAAGATTGCAGAGCTAGAAAACAAGTTAAAAGAAGAATCTACGAAGAGGGCAAGAGCCGAAGACGCATATGAGGAAACTTTTCAACGAGCCAGGGTAGCAGAGAGAGACGTACAAGTAAAGAGGATCAAGATGGAAGAGATGAATAGTGTTTTCAATATCGTGTTCAATCGAGCTCAACATCGGGTCATGTGTTATCCTATTCAGTTCGAGACACTGCCATCATACATGTTAGATCGCCGAACAATGTTTCGTATTATGGAAGAGGAGCGTCGTAAGGCTATGCAGTATTTTAGTAGGTCGTCATAAATGTAATTATTATGTGATTGAGAAATAAATAAGATGTAAATCCCGGGTGTGATATAACCTGTGGGATATAATGGTGATGATGTTATCCTGAAACTTTTGTAGTTCAGGAAAGTGATGTAGATAGTATGAATGCTATCATTATTATGTTTTAAAATATTATGAATAAATAAAAGTTACTATTTATTCAAGATATTCTGTGCTATGTAATAATTTTGTGATGTGAAAATTAAGTACATAATACCTAGAAGATTGAATAGAATCTAATGAGTGTATTTTAACAGAAAATGCCTCCAAGATGTCAACCACGACAAAGGACCCCTGAGAATAACAACAATGCTGATGTAACAATCCAAGATTTTATTATATGTAATTTAAAATATTTAATAAATTAAATAAATATTTTATTGATGTGATTGTTATTACTAAATATTTATGAATTAATAAAATTCTAAATTAATGTAATTTATAATTTAGAGAGTTGTAATATAACATGAGACATTATATTGTTGTTTTGATTTAATAATTTAAGATGGTATGTTAAATTATTAAATAAAATTATAATGAGATTATAATTTTGTGATATTTGTTTAAGTGGAATATTTATTTAAAATATAGTATGTGCAATTAATTTAATTGATTAATGTGGGATATGGAAATCCAAATAAATAATATGTGATTATAAATTATAAACCTAATTGTTTATTAAAATAAATTAAAGTAATTTTTAAATTGATTTACCCAAACAAGGCTTAAAATATTAAGTCTTTAATTTTTAAAGAGTTTTTGCCAAACAAAGCCTTATGTCTTTGGATTTTGATTTTTTTTGAATTTTTAGATAATATAAATAAAATAAATTAATTAATAAATAAAATATATTTATAACCTAAGCGTTATATTTGTAACTGATATTCTAATAACTAGACGTATTATGATTTATCAGTTTTTACCGTTACGCTTAAGTGTGTATTAGTTTTACGTGAATTGTCAATTGTGTAACGACCCCAAAATTCATACAACTCAATTCTCCACTTCGGTCGTTAATAATACAATCAACCTCTAATTTTATATCATTAAACGATAATATAACCATTGAAATTTGCAGAATAATTAAAATTTTCTATCACAAACTATTCTCGTTTCCTAGAACTTTCAACCTTTACATCTAAATATCTCAGAATCATTTTTAACACTACAATAGTTTACATTGCAAAATAATATTACAATTCAACATTAATACATTATTCGAAACCTTAAACATGGTTCAAATAATAATAACACAACCAAAGCGTATAAATCTTCAAGTATCACATCTGATTCATGTCTTTCAAGTAACACATAACTTTACCTTGAATCTAGAACCTGCAAAAGTGGTTATTTGCAAGGTTGAGCTCGACAACCAAAAGAAAATCTAATAGCTTTCATGCATCATATAGCACATAGTAACATGTTCAACATATAACATACATGCTACAGTTCATATAACAAGTATAAAGATTGAGTCCTTACTCAATCATCATGCTTTAATCAATCGACATAGTCATAAGTTGACTTTAACATTTCATTCTTTCAACATATATACAACACCTCATGTTCTTTGCAATAAATATTTAAAAAAGTTAATCATCAAGTTCACATAGCAAACAAGAACTAAAAGACTTGCCTTGATCGTTGTTTACCAATAAACGTTTAATAGCTTACAATTATCTGCACTTCACGTGCCCTACACAATTATATAATCATACACATCAATTATTAGTCACATAACAACATATAGTAACTGTAATGTAAACTGTACTCCACATCTCATAATCTTTCCTATTAGTTAGCACACAATGTTCAATTAGATTGTGTTAACTTTTCGACTTTTGTAACATTCAAAATTCATTTAAGTGTTTAAATCTTGCTAGGTATAATTATTGGTTTTATATTAAACCCATTTAATATTTTATAATATCTATTTCATTTGACTTAAAACACTTTTTACATTCATTAACACGTATCACGACGTTTCGACGTTTATTCATCACACGCCCGATTTGCCTCTCTTGTGCATGCTTACTATGCTTCTATAACTTATCTAATACATTATTATATTAATGTTAACCATCATTATATTTACTAACATTCATGTTTTATAAATTAGAACAACATCTTTTATCATCAAGAGCACTAAACTAGCATACGTGCATGCCCGACGCCCTCCAATTGCATCCGATTACGTAACAGTCACAACGATGACTGTTTTGACTCTTCCTAACGACCTCAAATTGAAAAACTTCAAGAACAAAAGTTGTAGGTATATTCTTCCTCATTCCGGATCATCTTGAATCACCTAGTTCGTATGAAAAAGTTATGGCTTTTTTTAGTAAAACATGTCCTGTCAGATTTTTTTCCCAAAATTGGATAGGCAGACTACCCCCCCTCCCATCGGGGCCGGGGTTTACACTAGGGGGGCCTGCCGGGGCAGGGGTCCCTTCTACTAACTCGTGAATTTTGATCCCGAACACTACAGAAAGCCAAATTAGGCCTAGAAACTCCTTTCTAACAACTATACCAACCTACCCAAGGTGTAATAGGTTTACAGAAACATAATCTAATGTTTTCTAACATGTTTCTAACCACATAAACAACATAAACATCAAAGATTACAACCTTTAATTTCACTATTTCTATTATTTCTTATTCTTTTAACATTCATAGTGAAATTCTTCACTATGAATTCGTTTTACATCCGTTTTGACTCGTTCAACTTGGGTTGTTTTCGTTTTTTTCAACATACTAACAATATCTATCACCAATTTTCAAATTCTATCCATCAATTTTGACTACAACATAAGTTAAAATATATATATGCCATCAAAACCCAAGTTTTTCATCTTTAACATATTCTTATGATTTTTATTACTCTAGAACCAATTAAATAGACTATATATACTAGATTATACACCCATACACATATATATATATATATATATATATATATATATACAACATCTCTTTAAATCACCCAACTAAAATAGCTTTTTAAGTGAAGAACTTGAGAAACTATAAATTAGAATTTTAGAACTAGATGAATACCTTTGATTCTTCTTAAACTTGATTAGATGATGAGAAACCTTCTTCTTCTTCCTTGATTCCTCCAAGCCTCTTCTCAAAGTTCTCTCTAGAATTCTCCCAATTCTCATCCAACTTTTTTTCTTCTCTTCTTTTTCTTCTTCTAAGTTCTTTCTATCTTACGCACATAGATTATAACGTATAGGTAATAATATATGTATTAAGTATATAATATAAATATAACTTTAACTGACTTCAGTTTTTTTTTCCTCAAAAGCCATAAGGCTTGTTTGGCTAACTAACTAAAAATTAACCCATTAAATCTTATACCTTGTTTGGTAAAACAGATTTAAAATAGAGACTTAACATTCATTAAGCCTTGTTTGGTAAAAACGGAATTAACCTCCCTTAACTTATTTTAACAACTCCTTTATAATATAGTTTATGGTCACACTTTAATTAAATAAATTCCCATATTCAAATTAAATTAAATCTAATAACAATTTATTAAATCCATTTACCACATAAACCAATACAATAAAAATATAATTTTCATGATAATTATAATTTTATTTAATAAATTAACACATCACTTTAATTACAAAAATCAAATTAAATAACATTATAATAAACCATATAATCCTTAATAACTCTCTAATTTAGTTATTGAGTTAAATTAGAGTATTATCTCATAAATTTAATTCATCTCTCTTTTATCTTAATTAAGTTAATTTCTATAACTCGTGAATTATTTACTTACTAATAAATAATCCAACAAATATCTGCTAAATAACAAACACATCAATTAAAAATATTTATTTAATTCAATAATTATTTGTAATTATAAATAAAATTCTGGATTGTTACAATTTGGCCTAAGAAGAAAAGCTGCAGAGAACTTGAGAGAGGATATAGAGAGAGATTGAGAGAAAATCTAAGAATTTCACAACAAATTACTGTGTTTAGCAAGGATTGTTCGACCAATTGAAGGTATTTTCTTTAACCTTAATATTGTGTGTGTGTGTATAAATATATATATGTTTATATATGGGTTTAACGACATAAAATCTCATGTTCTGTGAATTCAATTTATTGAATTATTGATATATATAACTGGTAACTATGATTATACGTGTTGGTTATGTTTGAGTTTGTATGTAAACAAGGAATTGTATGCTAATTTCGTTTAAAAAGGAAGAAAACTGTTATAATGTATATATTTTTTTCATATGGCTTGTAAAAGTACCAATTATGATGGTTAATTTGTGTGATAATATGTAAATTGAGTTTTGATTATGCTAGTTCATTAAGAAACAAAGAGAACGCAGTTTGAATGAAGTGAGTTGAACAAGAATTGTGATCACAGTGATGATTTCTATGAAGAATGTCAAAAAAATGGAGTTTTGTGTAAAAACATGAAATTTAAGGAATTAAATTAGTTAAAGTGGTTGTTAAATTATTCTAAGTAGTTGAATATGTTAGCAATCATGTTTGTGATAGTTCTATACCAATTGTATTTGTTAATTTCACTGTTTTATGGGTGAAATTCGTGTTAGTTGGGCTAAAAATGGCTACCGTTGTCTTGCTTTAATTTATGATGCATACTAAATAGCCATTACTTCTGTTATTAAGGCCAAAAAACCACAAGTAGCGATTCTTGTGCGGTCCCTGAGCTTAGGTATGGGCGTGAATACGCTACCTACCGTCATGAGACAATGGTTTCTACTTCATTGCAGCAGATCTTGAATACCATTGTAATTTAGTTCAAGGATGTGTTAATGTGTCAAACATGTAATGTGGAGGTTTAAACAACATAGTGTCATGTGGTTAGTAATTCTAAAGTTATAAGAAGTTAGTAAACTATAAAAATTACATGTTGCGTTTTATTGAACACAAGGATTAGTAAATAAATGCTGTGAAGGTTAACACTTGGAATTTCTGATATTTATATAGTAGCATAAGACTTGAACTAAATTAACAAGTTTAGCTAGAAATGGGTGTTATTTCGGAAGTGGATGTTAACATGTCTAATAGATATTGTGATTCCACTAAAATATGTAGGTGAACGTGAGTTGTAATTTATAGCTTACACGCGAGGCAAGTTTTTAAACCTTATCTTTTTACAATTAGCAAGCTTCTTACTCTAAACTTTAATTAAGCAAATTCTTGTATTCCTAATCATTATTTGAGCAAGCTATAACTTTAACTTTATTCGAACAAGTTTTGAATTCCAATAGTTATTAATGTATTCTAACTTGTTTATTGTTAGACAAGTTTCTTTAATGTCATTCTTGTATTGTGAATGCAATTTCTTTAATCCCAATTCCTAATGTCTAATTGTCTTATTTCAATTACTTGACTCAAGTTATTCTCATAATGAGCAAGTTTTACTTCCAGCTTGCTATTACTTAATATATATTCAATAATTCATAGCCCTAGCTAAATATTATTCAAGCAAGGTTTATTGTTATTCAATACTTATGCTTTGTAGTTGTTTCTAAGCATGAGTTCATATATAGTTAGTTCGCTTACGATTATTCATTGTTCCATATTATGTTGTTAGTGATCAACTGTAGTGTTATCAAACTTTGTTGATTCAACTAATCCTTTAGTTGGTGGTCGTTAAACTCTAAATTTCTCTTGAAGCTTATCCAAACCAAACTTTCTTTGGTGCGGACTTGTACTCTAAAACTGAGAAGAACAACCCTATTATAGGGGATACGCAATGCATTGAGATGTTTGTGCACAATACATGGTACGAAGGGCTGATCCCCCTAAGTACGTGAAGTCCTTACAATATAACTATTAAGGTTAAAGTTGAAAGACTACTTGTAACCGTGGACATAGTTCGTGGTCTTATGACCCTCAAATATAATTCATATCTTGATTTTAGTTTATGGTTATTGTTGATAGAGTCCCATTCAGTTTTGATGAGTCTAGTCATTGGCAGTTATTATTCTCTTGTTGATTCATTGCTATATCTAGTGAGCATTTGTTTTGCTCACTCTTGCATATATATACACTCATTGCAGCTAAAGTTGAGAAGGTCGATGAACCTACAACTAGCAAAGGAAAAGGAAAAATGTGCAAGTGATGAAGACTTGTAATTTCATTTGTTGTCATGATGTTTGATTTTATATTTAATGATGTGATGTAATTATTTTATTTTCGCACTTGATTGATGTTTAAGGTTGGACAACTTGGGAAGACTTTTGATGTGACAACCGAGATTTTGTAATTTAATTTTAATATTTATTGGAATGAATAAATATTTTTTCGATGAATTAATTATTAGATTAAATAATTAATTGATGAAGTTGTGGTAGATTAATTTAATTATATGTGTTGTATTTGTTAAATTAATGTGGAGAATTTTTATTATTCGATGTATGTAATTATGTTAGCTTATTGTATTAATAGAAATATTTAATAAGCCTCGATAGATTTTTAATTAATTTAATTATTAATTAGAGATTTAATAATTTGACATTATTATTAAATGAGAAAAATTTAATTATGTGACTATGTGCATTAATGAGAAATTATTATATTTTATTTAAAGTAAATTAAATAAGATGTTAGATTTATTTTATAATGGGTGTGACATTATTTAAACTATATGATAAGGTTTTTATTGAATCAAATAGTTTGAAACCTATACTTGCTAGCCAAATGAGGCTTTAAGAGGAGTTGGGGGCAGTTAAACCATGTATGGAGTAACTGACCTCAACTCTGCACATAAAGACTCAGTTATTTGATATTATGTATTCTTCAATTTAGAGTTAACTGAGAGCCAGAGAAATTTTAGAGAGAGTTTGAAAAATTTTAGTGTGTGATTGATAAAGAGTTGAGAGGGAATTCATGTTCTGCAAACTACACTCTACGCTTGGGTAATCTCTTCAACCCAATTCATATTTTACGTCATTTAGTTTTGTGAATATGGCTCTTAAGACTCCTGTTAAATCTCTGTAAATGGGAAATTTTGTTGTTATATGGATATATGTAATAATATGATTAGCATAACATGTTTTATTGTATATTATATAGGTTTCCATATCATCAATTTCATGAAATTATACAGTAAAAGATTTCAGAGTATGTTATATGGCCATATGGCCTTATACGTGATTTTAATATGTCAAACATAAAGTGTTCTGTAAAATTTACACTTGTATATGATTATGCATGCTAAAACGAACAAAACAAAACTTGAATGGTTGGATTTGGTCTTATATCGAATTCGTAGTATTAAATTCTATATTTTTGTTCAAGAACATCAAGAACAGTACAATTTTACATAATTTAATTCTGTAATTATGTGTTTTAATGGGTTAAATCACTTTATAAATGTTGGGTAATGATTATGTATAAATTTTAGCATGTGGGTATGTTTGATTTGGTGAAATTAATGATCTTGTAGTGCTTAATTCGTTGAATTCTGTGTTCTTCGCGAACTGAGAATCAAAATCTGAGTCCGTAGTCAGTCAAAGTCCACGCCGCAAACTCCAGACAAAGTATCAGTCAAGCAAATATACCATACCACGTCAAAGCATTGCCAAGACCAAGATAATAATAGTGGCACCAATACGCCATTTAGCGTAATGTCCGTAAAATTTTTTTTTAAGTGTTCAAGTATAGAAATGTGATAGCAACTTAATCTAATGATTTTAAAGACTCATTAGACATACAATGAGATATTAAAATAGGTTCTTATCATGTCATTAAGACATTTACATGTTAATTGAATTGTTGATTATGTAATTAGCTTGTTCTTCGTATAGTGTAATATTACGTGAAAACAAGTGTAGTAATTTGACTAAGTATAGTCATGAATTCAAGTGATGGTTAGCACGTTATAATTGATTGGTATTGTGAACGTAAATGATATGTAGGATTTAAATCAAAGAACTATTTTATTAACGTGTAATTTACGCACGAGGTAAGTTTCCTAACCCTACTTGTTATCGTTATATAAATTGAATAATTCACTTTTCTACATTGAGCAAGTTCTCATTATTATTGACTAAGTCTATTTTGTTATATACCTTTCAAGCATGATGATGTTATACAATACTTATTCTATTGTATACTTCTGAGATTTTATCCAAGTTAAATTATCAGTTATTGTTAAACCTTGTTAAACTAGCGAACCTTTATTGATTTGACTAGTCCATAGTTGATGAGCGTTCTAAATTTCAGAACCCTTGATGAATTATCCAAACCAAACTTCCTTTGGTGTGGACTCGAATGTCAAACTGAGATGAACAACCCTGTATAGGGGAATTACTTATGTGTTAGTGTTAAGATATTGTGCACAGTATGGTACTAAGGGCTGATCCCCCTAAGTATGAGAAGAAGAGTCCATAGTCTTATTACTATTAAAGGTTTCAAGTAAAACACTTGACAACCTAGGACATAGTTCAAGGTCTTATGACCCTCAGAAGTTCTTTTGTCTCTTGTTATTCATTCTTGATTCAAAAGTTAAGATTCCTATTTTAGAAGTCATTAATTTATTTTTCATGTTATTATTCATTGTTATATTGTTATACTTGTGAGCAACCGTGCTCACTCTTGCGTAATAATAACATTACTGTTAAGAACGAAAGAGCAGACGAGCCTTCTACTAGTAAAGGCAAGTGCAAGATTAGCAAGTAATGAAGACTGTTTTATGTATGTGGTTATTTAATGATGTTTAGACTTGATGTTACTTAAGACTTAATATTTTTTTATGATTCCGCACAGACGTTTTAAGGTTAGAGTAACCTGGGATTTATTTATTATGCAGTTGATGTAACCCCATAGGGGGAGATTTATTATTTATTTCAATCTATTGCATGGTTTGCATTTATTTATGGGTAGATAGATAGATGATGTTTGTACAGTGAACACCAAATCCTATGGAAATGGAAGTACCGGATTTGGGGGTGTCACAGGTTGGTATCAAAGCCATAGGTTATGAACCTTAGGTGGGGGAACAACCTTAGGTAGAAGCCTTGTAGGAGATCGAGAACATAGTGGTGGTAAACTCTTATCGAGTTCTAAGAAATGAATTTCTAAATTCATTGAAGATAATAAAAGACTTTTATGTGCTTATGTGTTAAATTATGTGTTCACTAGCACGGATTAGTAACTAAAACTTAAAAATTTTGTTGTCAGGATGTCGGATGTTGGAGGAGCTAGTCGAACTGGGGAGGAGGAACCCCGAGTACCTACAGAGGAGGAGCTCCGAGACATTCATGTTGTCAGGGAACAGTTGGTACAGAGAGAGCCATCTCCATTGATCACTGTTGTTGGTCGGGAGCATGCGCCTGAGACTGATCCAAGGGAGGATTCAGATGAGGAAGAGCAAGAAGAGGAGTTCCCACCGAACTCCATTGATACTGAGATGTATGATGCACTTTATGATCGTAACATAGAGTTGCAAGACATTGTTCAGGAGCTGACAGAGAGGACTGCTATGCATCAGAGTACCATCGAGCAGAATGATGGGGAAATTGTGACTCTTCACACACGTTTAGGAAACGTGGAGTGAGATTTGGTCCACGAGAAGGGTCAGACTGAGGAGAAGACCGAAGAAATAAAGAAGTTAAAGAAAGATCTGAAAGAGAACTCAGAGAGACTGACATTAGCAGAGGAGGGTTGGGTAAGAGAGTCGCGTCGTGCTGATCTCGTAGAAGAGGATTGCCGTGCAAAGAAGGCTAGACTTGGGGAGACGTATTCTACACTTCACAATGCAATGGATGCGGCCCAGGATCGAGTTATGAAGTACCCAATCCAGTTTGAAGGTCTACCATCATACATGTTTGATTGTAGGACGATGTCTCATATTATGGAAGAAGAACGTGGCAAGACTATCCAGCGCCTTAATATGCAGTGATAGTATTAGTTTAATTATGTGAAAACTATTTGGTAGTTAATGATGTAAATTCCGATGTGTTTATAAACAAAGGAATATTTTGATGTTTTAAATCATGTAGATTCTTTATCTCAGGATAATGGATGTAAATAGCAGTGATGCTATCTTATGATGTTAAAACTTTTGAATTTAATGAAAATGTCAGAGTTTATTTGAATTGATGTGTTAAGTGAGTTATGATTAAATGTTTTAGTTAAGTCCTAAATGTTTAAGAGATTGAATAAAGACCTAATAAGCGTATATTTCTTAACAGAAATATGCCGCCTAGAAGAAGACAAAATCGTCAGCAAGCACAAGAGGAACCAATGAATAACAACGACACCAATGCTAACCCTGTTCAGTAATTGGTGAACCTTTTACCAAGGGAAATTAACAATCAACCACAAGCTCCACCGAACACCTCGTTCAAGGACTTCAAGGCGGTGGGACTGCCAGAGTTTAAGGGTTCCATAAACCCAATCGAAGCTCAAACTTGGGTAATGGAGATGGAGAAGGTGTTCAACGTCGCTCGAGTAAGGGAAGATCAGAAAATCGCGTATGCAACGTTTATGCTGAAGTCCGAAGCCAATTATTGGTGGTAGGCAAACAAAGTGAGGGGAGGTGAAGGTGTAGTACCCTGGGAAAAATTCAAAGAGATGTTCTTCGAGATGTACTTTCTGACCAGTTCACAAAATCAGATGGAAGTTTAGTTTCTAGATTTGAAACAGGGGAGTATGTCAGTAGCTGATTATGTGGCAAGATTTAATGAGTTGGCTAGGTTCGCCATATACCAAGTGCATACCGATGAGAGGAAAGCAAGACATTTTGAGCAGGGACTAAAGCCCTGGTTGTATAGCAAAGTGTCAATGTTCCAATTGAACACTTTTGCTGGAGTGTTAGAGAAGGCCATACTCGCTGAGGGTGGAAGCGATGCAGAATGAAATATAATCGGGATCAAGAAGAAAAGAGTGAGAATGAAGGTAATAACAAGACCGTGGGAGTAGCACTGGGGTAATCACAATCAAGAGGAAGTGGTCCGATAACTCGTCACCGAAGTCAACATGGAGGGCGTAAGAAGAAGATCAAGCGCCTTAACTCAAGGAAAAACTCATCTGGGAGTTTGTATGAAAATGAAAGCGAGTGTGTGCTATAATTGTGGTCGAAGGCCACATAGCACCAAACCGTCTCAACCCAAAGAAGGGTGCATGTTTCACTTAGGCTCAAAGGACCATCTTGCAAGGGATTGTCCTAAGAAGGGATCTGAGGGACGGGTTCAGAGGAAATAGAGGAAGTACGGTGGAAGCACTCGACTATCGCAGACCAATCAGTAACCAACCGATCGATCATGAGAACATTAAACACGACAAGACAGGATGTAAAGTGCGCCTCATGATGTGGTGTCAAGTATCATTCCAATCAATAAAGTTAATGCTTATGTATTATTTGATTCAAAAGCTACTTGTTCATTTATATCCATGACTTTGCTAAGAACTTAGAATTGCTTAAGGATGAATTAGAATACCCCATGAACATAGAAATTGCGAATATAGAAATAATCCTGTTAAGTATGTGCACAAGAACTCAGAGAGTGGATATTAAGGGTAATATCATGAACGAGATCTTATCCCTATTCGACTTTTGGAGAATTCGACGTTATTTTGGGTATGGACCGTTATCCAATTGTGGGCGTAATCGATCGCCGTAAGAAGCGATAACCTTATGACTCCATCAAAGGTTGTGTTTTATGGTAGCAAGTCACCTAGACAAGCGAGTTGTCTGACGATGATGCAGGCCAGGAGGTTGTTAAGGCAAGGCTATGTAGGATAGATAGCTTACATAGTCGATAGTCGTAAAGAGAATCCAAAAATAGATAAGATACCAGTAGTGAGAGATATCGCAGACGTATTTCCGAATGATTTGCCAGGACTTCCTCCAGATAGAGTAGTTGAATTCATGATCGATTTGGCTCCAGGAACGGCTCCAATATCGAAGTCACCGTACCGAATGGCACCGGTAGAGATGAAAGAACTGATGGCCCAACTACAAGAATTACTGGACAAGAAGTATATTCAACCAAGCTTATCACCGTGGGGAGCGCCGGTTTTATTTGTGAAGAAGAAGGATGGAACAATGCGACTCTACATCGACTACAGAGAACTGAATAAGGTCACGATTAAGAATAGATATCCATTACCACGAATCGACGACTTGTTTGATCAGTTAAAGGGAGCAAGATATTTTCAAAGATAGATTTGAGGAGTGGTTATCATCAACTGAAGGTGAGACCAGAGGATGTACCGAAGACAACATTCAGAACACGATACGGTTACTACAAATTATTGGTAATGTCATTTGGTCTAACAAATGCTCCTGCAGCATTTATGGGCTTAATGAATGGAGTGTTCAAGCCGTTTTTGGTCAAATTCGTAGTGGTATTTATAGATGACATTTTGGTGTATTCGAAAACCAAGGAAGAACATGAAGAACATTCGAACATGACATTGGAGATATTGAGAAAAGAGAAGTTGTATGCCAAGTTTTTGAAATGTGAATTTTGGATTGAAAGAGTACAATTTCTAGGACATGTGATTGATAGGGACGAAATTTTGGTGGATCCCTCCAAAGTCAAAGCTGTGATTAATTGGAATCAGCCGAAGACGCCGTCGGAAGTAAGAAGTTTTCTTGGATTAACAGGTTATTACAAAAGATTCATTCAGGATTTTTCCAAGATCGCAACTCCGTTGACAAATTTGACTAAAAAATCGGTGAAATTTGTTTGGACGGAGAAGTGTGAGGAAAGCTTTCAAGAATTAAAGAAGAGGTTAATTACATCACCTGTGTTATCTCTTCCAGATTACACAGGAAATTTTGTGGTTTATAGTGATGCATCACATAAAGGACTTGGCTGTGTGCTTATGCAAATGGCGTAGTCATCATGCGTGCTGGCCACGACAACCGAAAAGATTATGTGAAGGGGTATCCGACCCATGACTTGGAGTTAGCTGCAATGGTTTTTGCTTTGAAAATATGGAGGCACTATCTCTATGGGGAGAAGTGTGATATATATACAGACCACAAGAGTCTGAAATATATTTTCACACAAAAAGACTTGAATATGCGCCAAAGAAGGTGGTTGGAGTTGATTAAGGACTACGATTATGAGATTCTATACCATCCGGGTAAGGCCAATGTGGTTGCCGACGCCTTAAGTAGAAAGGGCCGGGAGAAACTAATGATGTTGACCGAACAAGGGGAGTTAATTTTAGCAATGGAGAAGCTGGAATTGGAAGTAAAGTGTCCTATGGAGATCGATGAGAAGCTGTTCCAGATGCAAGCTGGTACAACTTTACTGGATAAAGTTAAGGAGGCTCAACTTCAGGACAAAGAATGTGAGAAGGTGAAAAAGAAGATATCTGAAGGGACTGAACTGAGATTCAAAATAGACGGTGAGGGACTACTAAATTTGAAAGCAGAATTTGGGTACCGCTAGTACTAGAGATTAAGGAAGAAATTTTGAGCGAGGCTCGCTACTCAAGATATTCGATTCACCCTGGTAGTACCAAGATGTACCAAGATCTTCGACAACATTTTTGGTGGCCAAATTTGAAACGAGAGGTTGCAGAATGTGTTGCCAAATGCCTGACATGTCAGAAAGTTAAAGCAGAACATCAGAGGCCGAGTGGGTTACTACAACCCTTAGAGATTCCAGAATGGAAATGGGAACATATTACAATGGATTTCGTGGTTGGCCTACCGACAACTCAGAAAGGCTACGACACAGTATGGGTTATTGTTGACCGATTGACAAAATCCGCACACTTCCTTCCGATAAAAATTAGATTCAACTTAGATCACCGCAAGCAAGTTATATGCGAAAGAGATTGTTTCAAGGCATAGAGTTCCGCAATCAATTGTTTCGATAGAGATCCGCGCTTTACGTCGAACTTCCGAAACGCCTATAAGAATGCATGGGTACACAAATATGAATGAGCACGCTATATCACCCTCGCATGATGGACATGACAGAGAAAAGAATAATTCGTACATTGGAAGATATGTTAAGAGCTTGATAATGGACTTTAAAGGAAATTGGGATGATCATCTACCGCTCGTAGAATTCGGCTACAACAACAGTTACCACGCTAGTATTGGCATGCCACCCTATGAAGCGTTATACGGTAGAAAGTGCAAAACTCCACTATACTGGGATGAAGTTGGTGAAAGACAATTACTAGGCCCGGAATTGGTACAACAAACAGCAAAAATAGTCAAAGTGATCCGAATAAGATTGACAGCAGCTCAAGATAGACAGAAGAAATACGCCGATCCACACCGTAAAAATATTGAGTTCGAGCCAGGTAGTTATGTGTTTCTAAAGGTCTCTCCATAGAAAGGAAAGATCAGATTTGGAATGAAAGGGAAATTAAGCCCAAGATTTATTGGACCCTTTGAAGTTCTACGAAGGGTCGGAGAAGTTGCTTATGAGGTAGCCTTACCTCCAACTCTAGAGAATGTCCACAACGTTTTCCATGTCTCAGTCCTACGACCATACAAACCCAATTACAAGCACGTGATTAAATATGAACCCCTACATTTCGACAAAGACTTATCTTACAAAGAAATTCCTGTTCAAATTGTCGACCGAAAAGAACTAGTTCTGAGAAATAAAGTAATACCTTCTGTTAATGTAATTTTGAGGAACGACAATGCTGAAGAAGCTACATGGGAACTCGAAGAGAATATGATAAAGAATTATCCTCATTTATTTACTTAGATTATTATAAGCGATTCTGGGGACAAAATCTTTGTAAGGGGGGGGGGGGGAGAATGTAACGGGACGAATTATTGAGTTGTGATTCTAGGGACAGAATCCTTTTAAGAGGGGAAAGATGTGACAACCGAGATTTTGTAATTTAATTTTGATATTTATTGGAATGAATAAATATTTTTTTCGATGAATTAATTATTAGATTAAATAATTAATTAATGAAGTTGTGGTAGATTAATTTAATTATATGTGTTGTATTTATTAAATTAATGTGAAGAATTTTTATTATTCGATGTATGTAATTATGTGAACTTATTGTATTAATAGAAATATTTAATAAGCCGATAGTATTTAAATTAATTTAATTATTAATTAGAGATTTAATAATTTGACATTATTATTAAGTGAGAAAAATTTAATTATTTAATAAGCCTGAATTCTGTGTTCTTTGCGAACTGGGAATCAAAATCTGGAGTTTCGCTACCACGACGCAAACTCCGAAAGTGAAGTCCACGCCACACCAGTGCCACCACCGTCAAGTCAAGCTTATGCATCACAAACGCTTAACGCCACCGCCGCAGCATTGCCAAGACCTCAGACAATAGTGGCGCCAAGAACGCCACTTAGCAGAATGTCTAGAAAATATTTTTTTAAGTGTTCAAGTATAGAAATGTGATAGCAACTTAATCTAATGATTATAAAGACTCATTAGACATACAATGAGATATTAAAATAGGTTCTTATCATGTCATTAAGACATTTACATGTTAATTGAATTGTTAATTATGTAATTAGCTTGTTATTCGTATAGTGTAATATTACGTGAAAACAAGTGTGGTAATTTGACTAAGTATAGTCATGAATTCAAGTGATGGTTAGCATGTTATAATTGACTGGTATTGTGAACGTAAATGATATGTAGGATTTAAATCAAAGAACTAGTTTTATTAACGTGTAATCTACGCACGAGGCAAGTTTCCTAACCCTACTTGTTATCGTTATATAAGTTGATTAATTCACTTTTCTACATTGAGCAAGTTCTCATTATTATTGACTAAGTTTGTTTTGTTATAAACCTTTCAAGCATGATGCTGTTATACAATACTTATTCTATTGTATACTTCTGAGATTTTGTCCAAGTTAAATTATCAGTTATTGTTAAACCTTGTTAAACTAGCAAACCTTTATTGATTTGACTAGTCCATAGTTGATGAGCGTTCTAAATTTCAGAACCCTTGATGAATTATCCAAACCAAACTTCCTTTGGTGCGGACTCGAATGTCAAACTGAGATGAACAACCCTGTATAGGGGAATTACTTATGCGTTAGCGTTAAGATATTGTGCACAGTATGGTACTAAGGGCTGATCCCCCTAAGTATGAGAAGAAGAGTCCATAGTCTTATGACTATTAAAGGTTTCAAGTAAAACACTTGACAACCTAGGACATAGTTCAAGGTCTTATGACCCTCAGAAGTTCTTTTGTCTCTTGTTATTCATTCTTGATTCAAAAGTTAAGATTCCTATTTCAGAAGTCTTTAATTTATTCGCATGTTATTATTCATTGTTATATTGTTATACTTGTGGGCAATCGTGCTCACTCTTGCATAATAATAACATTGCAGTTAAGAACGAAAGAGCAGACGAGCCTTCCACTAGTAAAGGCAAGGGCAAGATTAGCAAGTAATGAAGACTGTTTTATGTATGTGGTTATTTAATGATGTTTAGACTTGATGTTACTTAAGACTTAATATTTGTTTATGATTCCGCACAGATGTTTTAAGGTTATAGTATCCTGGGATTTATTTATTATGCAGTTGATGTAACCCCATAAGGGGAGATTTATTATTTATTTCTATCTATTGCATGGTTTACATTTATTTATGGGTAGATAGATAGATGATGTTTGTAGAGTGAACACCAAATCCTGTGGAAATGGAAGTACCAGATTTGGGGGTGTCACATTTAATTAATGATGTAACCCTTTAAAGGGAGGATTTTTGATTTAATTTTATTATATTTGGGTGGATAGATATGAATGAATGGAAAGTGAACACCAAGTCTTGTGGGAATGAAGTACCTAGATTTGGGGGTGTCGCAAGTTGGTATCAAAGCTTTAGGTTATGAACCTTAGGTGGGGAAAAGCCTTAGGAAGTTACCTTTGAAAAGATAGTGGTGATAAACTCTTATCGAGTTGTTAAGGAAGAGGTAATAAAACACTTATGTGCTTATGTAATTGTAAATTACGTGCTCGTGAGTGTCGAGTAGTAATGATTAGTAATTAAAAACTTAAAATTTTGTTGTCAGGATGGCTAATGTAGGAGAATCCAGTCAGGCTAGGGAGGAAGGATCCCAAATGCCTAGAAAGGAGGAGCCTCGAGATATTCAGGTTGTTTGGTAACAACTACTGCCTCGTGAAACATCTCAGTTGATCACAGTGGTTGAGCAGGAGGGTTTACCTAATGAGGATGATGAGATAGAGACGGACGAGGAGAACCCGTTGAGCTGCCACAGTTAAATGAGGATGAGGAAGAGCTTCCACTTAACTCGATTCCTGCCCATATGTACGAAGAGGTATACGATTGTAATGTGGAACTCCAGGATACCGTCGAGGAGTTGCAACAGATAGTAGCTGAATAATAGATCGCAATGGCGTAGAAGGACAATGAGATCCAAGATCGAGATGAACATCTTAATATTGTCGAAGAGAAGCTGATCCACACTAATGGAGAGAACGAGCAACGGACAGAGAAGATTATAGAGCTAGAGAACAAATTGAAAGAAAAATCTACAAAGAGGGCAAGAGCCGAATACACATAGGTGGAAACTTTTCAATGAGCTAGGGTAGCGAAGAGAGAGGTACAAGTAAAGAGGATCAAGATGGAAGAGATGAATAGTGTTTTCAATATCGTGATCAATCAAGCTCAAGATCGAGTCATGTGTTATCCTATTCAGTTCGAGACGCTGCCATCGTACATTTTAGATCGCCGAACAATGTTTCGTATTATGGAAGAGGAGAGTCGTAAGGCTATGCAGTATTTTAGTTGGTTGTCATAAATGTAATTAAAATGTGATTAGTGAGTAAGTAAGATGTTAATATCGGGTACGATACAACCAATGGGATGTGATGATGATGATGTTATCATGAAACTATTGAAGTTCAGGGAAGTAATGTAAATAGCAGTGATGTTATTGTTCTTATGTTTCCTAAAAGTTTATGAATGAATAAAAGTTATTATTTTGTTCAAAGTGTTATGTATTATGTGATAATCTTTTATAGTGCGCAAATTAAGTAGTAATACTTAAAAGATTGAATAGAATCTGATGAGTATATTCTAACAGAAAATGCCTCCAAGACGTCAACCACAATAGGGATCTACCAATAACAATAATGCTGAGGCTAATCCAGTTCAGCAATTCATAACACTACTGACGGGAGCATTACAGAATCAGCCACAGAATCAAGCTGCGGCATTTAAGGACTTCAAGGAAGTTGGGCCACTAGAGTTCCGTGGGTCCATGAATCCGGTTGAGGCACAGACCTGGATCATGGAGATAGAGAAAGTTTTCAATGTTGCTAGGGTAGGGGATAACCAGAAGACTGCTTTTGCAACATTCATGTTGAAAGTAGAGGCTAGTTATTGGTGGCAAGCCAATAAAACTCGAGGAGGTCATGGGGTAATGACTTGGGATAGATTTAAGGAAATATTCTTTGAGACCTATTTCCCAGAAAGCTCAAAGAATCAGATGGAAGTACAGTTTCTAGAGCTAAAACAGGGCACAATGACAGTGTCGGAGTATGCAGCAAGGTTCAATAAGTTGGCGAGGTTTGTGCCATATAAAGTGAATATGGATGAGTGCAAGGCAAGGAGATTTGAGCAGGGACTGAAGCCATTGTTGTACAACAGAGTCTCCCTATTCCAGTTAAAGATGTTTCCAGCAGTGCTTGAGAAGGCAATTCTCGCTGAGAGTGGAGGTGAGGCTGTAACAAAGCACAACCAAGAGCAGAGAAAGAAGAAAAATGAGGGTGAAACTAAGAATGGTGGTGGTAACGGTGGAAATGGTAATAATAATTTGAAAATGAAGTGGAATGCAAATGTGGGAGCTGGAAATCAGCAAGGTAACCAGCAGAAGAAGAAGATTGACGCATGTGGTACATGCAGGAAGTTCCACACGGGTATGTGCTCAAAGGGGAAGCGGGTATACTTTAACTGTGGCCAGGAGGGTCACATTGCCCTATACCACAATCAACCCAAGAAGAATGCTTGCTACACCTGTGGGTCGAAGGATCATTTTGCTCATGAGTGTCCAAAGAAGAAATCTGGTGAGGCAACTGGAAGCAAGGGAAATGCTGGTGGAAGTACACTAACTATTGCTGGACCAACGTCGTCAAATAAGCCCACAACTAGAGCCTTCAACATGACAGTGCAGGACGCGGTGCAATCAAAAGATGTCGTGTCAGGTATTATCCCAATCAATGATATAAATGCATATGCATTATTTGATTCGGGTGCTACTTGCTCGTTTATATCTGATGAGTTTGCTAAGAGGTTAGAAATACCTAGTGAAGAGTTGAACTTCCCTTTACATATAGAAATTGAGAATAAGGAGGTAATTCCTGTTAGATTCGTATACAAGAATTGTATGGTGAATATTAAGGGGAATATTATGAAAGTAGATTTAATCCCGATAAAACTTGGAGAGTTTGACGTTATATTGGGAATGGATTGGCTATTCAATTATGGAGCGATAATTGATTGCCAAAAGAAGTGTGTAAACCTTATGACTCTGTCAAAGGTAGTTTTCCATGGTAGCAAATCGCCTAGACAAGCAAGGTGTCTGACGGTTATACAGGCCAAGAAGTTGTTGAGTCAAGGCTGTGTAGGGTACTTAGCCTACATAGTCAATACTCAAAAGAAAAAGGGTGTGAAACTGGAGGAAATAATGTGGTTACAGATGCCTTGAGTAGGAAAGGACGAGAAAAGTTGATGTTGTTAACCGATAAGGAGGAGCTTATTTCAGCAATGGCAAGGCTAGAGTTGGAAATCAAATTTCCAAAAGAAGCTGACGAAAGATTGTACCAGATGGAAGCTAGTCCAACTTTGGTGGACAAGGTAAAGAACGCTCAACTGCGGGATAAAGAATGCAGAAAATTAAAGGAAAGTGTGGTCAAGGGTAAAGAAGTGAAGTACAAGCTTGATATTGAGGGAATGCTAAGATTCGAGGGACGAATTTGGGTTTCAGCAGTACAGGGTATTAAAGAAGAAATATTGAGAGAAGCTCATAGCTCAAGATATTCGATTCATCCGGGAAGTAAAAAGATGTATCAAGATTTGCGGCGACATTTTTGGTGGCCAAATATGAAAAGAGACGTTGCAGAATTCATTGCAAGGTTTGACATGTTAGAGAGTAAAGGCAGAACATAAAAGCGAATTACTTCAGCCGTTGGAAATACCAGAATGGAAATGGGAGAATATCACAATAGATTTTGTGGTAGGTCTTCCAACAACTCAGAAAAGATACGATGTGATATGGGTGATAGTGGATAGATTAACAAAATCAGCACACTTTTTACCAATAAAGATTAGATTTAATCTTGGTCAGCCGGCAAAACTATACGTCAAAGAGATCGTGTCGAGACATGGAGTTCCAGTATCAATAGTATCAGATAGAGATCTGAGATTCACATCAAATTTCTGGAAGAGACTACAAGAATGCATGGGAACACAATTGAAGATGAGTACAACATATCATCCGCAAACAGATGGTCAAAATGAACAATCCAGACGTTAGAGGATATGCTTAGAGCATGCATCATGGATTTCAAAGGAAACCGGGATGATCATCTACCGTTGGTAGAATTTTCATACAACAATAGTTAACACACAAGCATTGGCATGCCGCCATACGAGGCATTATACGGCAGGAAATGCAGAACTCCACTATGTTAGGATGAAGTTGGTGAACGCCAACTGTTAGGACCAGAACTGCTAGTACAGCAGACCATTGAAGTTATCAAACTTAACAGAGCAAGACTAGTACCTGCTCAGGATTGACAGAAGAAGTATGCTGATCAACATAAGCAGAATCATGAATTTGAAGCAGGAAATTTTGTTTTCCTGAAAGTTTCTCCTTGGAAGGGGAAAATTCGTTTTGGTAAGAAAGGAAAGCTAAGCCCAAGGTTTATTGGACCTTTCGAGATACTACGAAGAGTGGGAGAAGTAGCTTATGAGGTAGTTTTACCTCTAAAATTAGAACATGTGCACAACGTTTTTCATGTGTCGGTGTTGCGACCGTATAAACTCGATTAGAAACATGTAATCGAGTATGAACTGTTACAGTTCAACAAGGATTTTTCTTATGAAGAAGTTCCTATCCAGATAGTCGACATGGAAGAACAAGTGCTCAGAAATAAATTGATACCTTCTGTGAAGGTGATATGGAGGAACCACAATGTCGAAGAGGCTACGTGGGAACTCGAAGTTGAAATGATGAAGAATTATCCTGAGTTATTTGTGTAATCTATGTCTTCGATTCTGGGGACAGAATCCTTGTAAGGAGGGAAGGATGTAACAATCCAAGAGACTTTATTGTTTGAGTTATGATTCTGGGGACAAAATCCTTGTAAGGAGGGAATGATGTAACAATCCAAGATTTTATTATTTGTAATTTAAAATATTTATTAAATGAAATAAATATTTTATTTCATGTTGTTATTATTAGTAAATATTTATGAATTAAATTTATTAGATAATATTCTAAACTAAATTAATTTATAATTTAGAGAGTTGTAATATAATATGAGATATTATATTGTTGTTTTAATTTAATAATTTAAAATGGTATGTTAAATTATTAAATTAAATGAAATTATAATTTTGTGATAATTGTTTAAGTGGAATATTTATTTAAAATATAGTATGTGTAATTAATGTGGGATATGAAAATCCAAATAAATAATATGTGATTATAAATTATAAACTAAATTGTTTGTTAAAATAAATTAAAGGAGTTAAATTTAGTTTTTTGCCAAACAAGGCTTAAAGATATTAAGTCTTTAATTTTTAAAGAGTTTTTACCAAACAAAGCATTATGGCTTTTGGATTTTTAAATTTTGAATTTTATTATAATAAATCAAATAATATAAAATATATTTATAACTCGATAACTTATTATTGTTTTTTATTACAACGCTTGTTATAGACGCTTTGATTTTGTGCAAGTTAGGCTTAGTGTTTTTACGTAAAAGAAAATTGGCCTAAGAAGAGAAAAGAAGAAAAACTTCAGAGAATTGAGAGAGAGTTTGAGAGAGAATTCTTAAGGTGTTCAAGAAATTCATGGTGTTTAGCAAAGATTGTTCAAGCTAATTGAAGGTATTACTCATAACTTTAATATTATATATATATATATATAACGGCAAAATTTTTATATTCTGTGAATTCCATCTTTTCAAATTGTTGTTTTACAACTAAATTATGGTGATTGTATGTGTTTGTGATGCTAGAACTAGTGTTTAGATAAGAATTTGTTATGCTAATTACGGTTAAAAAGGAAGAGAAGTATTTACAGTATATATATTTTTCATATGGCTTATGAAAGTACCAAATTCGGTGGTTACTTTTTATGTTAATCTGTAAATTGAGTCTTGATTATGCTAATTCGGTAAGAAACGAAGAGAACATAGTTTGAATGAAGTAATTCGGTGTAGAACTGTGATCATAGTGTGAATTTCTATGAAGGATGTCAAGAATGGAGTTTTTATATGAAAACATGAAATTTAAGGAATTAAATTAGTTAAAGTTGTTAAATTATTCTAAGTGGTTGAATATGTGAGGAATCATGTTTATGTTAGTTCTATACCAATTGTATATGTTAATATTACTGTTATATGGGTGATATTCATATTAGTTGGGCTAAAAACGAAACACTGTTATGTTGCGTTCTATTTTTGTCTCAGGCACCAAGATAGTCATTTGTCTTTGGTGTCAAGGATGTAAACCAAGTAGCAATTACTGCACCTGGGTCCTGCACTTAAGTATGGCAAGCAATGCTACTTATACCTCGATCTCGAGGCGAAGGTTTCGCCATCGCTTTGCAGACCTTGGATACCATTAAAACTTAGTTTAATGATGCGTTAATGTAATAAACATGTAATGAGGAGGTTAAAACAGAACCGTGTCATGTCATTTATAATTTCAAATTTGTGAAAGGATTTATAAGTTATGAACACGATATGTTAGAACTTAGTGTACACATTGAATGGTAGATAAGTGCTGTGAAGTTAACACTTGGAATTTCTGAAACATATATAGTAGTGTAAGACTTGTACTAAAATAACAAGTTTAGCTAGAAGTGAGTGTTATGTTGGAAAGTGGATGTTAATATATCTAATAGATATTGTGATTCTAATAAAATGTGTAGGTGATCGTGAGTTGTAAATTTATAGCTTACGCGCGAGGCAAGTTTCTAAACCTTACCACTTTACATTGAGCAAGTTTCTAAACCTTACCTCTTTACATTGAGCAAGTTTCTAAACCTTATATCTTTATATTGAGCAGGTTTCTTACTCTAAACATTGATTAAGAAAATTCTTTTATTCTTAATTTATATTCGAACAAGCTCTAATTCTAACGTTATTCAAGCAAGTTTTGAATTCTAGTCATGGTTGAGTTGTTCTAACTTGTTTATAGTTAAGCAAGTTTTCTTAAGTTCTATTCTTTTATGATAAGTGCAAATTCCTGAACCCAAAGCTCTAAGTAAACTATTCTATTTCATTTACTTAACACAATTCGAAATGTTATTTTTATATTGAGCAAGTTTCATTTTAAGCTTGTTATTCCCTAGTACATGTTCATAAGTTAATTCTTTTATCTCAAGAACATAGCCTTAGCTTAATATTGTTCAAGCAAGGTTTATTGTTTCATTCAATACTTATGTTTTTAGTTATTTCCAAACATGAGTTTAATATGAGTTAGTTCATCTATGATTATTCATTGTTCTATACTATGTTGTTAGTGATCAACTGTAGTGTTATCAAACTTTGTTGATTCAACTAATCCTTTAGTTGATGATCGTTAAACTCTAAATTACACTTGAAGCTTATCCAAACCAAACTTTCTTTGGTGCGAACTTGTACTCTAAAACTGAGAAGAACAACCCTATTATAGGGGATACGCAATGCGTTTAGATGTTTGTGCACAATACATTGTACGGAGGGTTGATCCCCCTAAGTACGTGAAGTCCCGACAGTATAACTGTTAAGGTTAAAGTTGAAAGATTACTTGTAACCGTGGATATATTTCGTGGTCTTATGACCCTCAGATATATATTTCATATTTTGATTCCGATTTTTGGGTTATCATTGATAGAGTACTATTCAGTTTTGATGAGCATATTCATTGGCAGTTATTATTCTTTTGTTGATTCATTGTTATATCTAGTGAGCAATTATTTTGCTCACTCTTGCATAAATATAATTATTGCAGCTAAAGTTGAGAAGGTCGATGAACCTACAACTAGCAAAGGAAAGGGAAAATGTGCAAGTGATGAAGACTTGTAATTTTATTTATTATCATGAATGATAGACGTTTTATTAAATGATGTGATGTAATTATTTTATTTTCGCACTTGATTGATGTTTAAGGTTAGACAACCTGGGAAGACTTTTTGATTAATGATGTAACCCATTTAAAGTGAGGATTTCTAATTTAATTTTTATTATATTTGGGTAGATAAATATGAATGAATGGAAAGTGAACACTAAATCTTGTGGGAATGAAGTACCTAGATTTGGGGATGTCACATTTCATATATTATTATATTCATTTCATTTGACTTAAAACATGTTTTACGTTCATTAACATTTGTTACGGCGTTTCGACGTTCATTTGTCACATGCCCGATTTGTCTATATTGTGTATGCTTAGTATGCTTATACAACTTATCTAATACATCATTTATTAAAGTTAAGCATCATTATGTTTACCAACTTTCATGTTTTATAACTTAGAACAACATCTTTTATCGTCAGAAGCACTACAGTTGCATACATGCATGCCCGACGCCCTCGAAAACACAACAGTCCTAAAGATAACCCATGTTCCCGACCTCAAATCAAAAAACTTAAAGAATGAAAGTTGTAGGTCTATTCATCCTCGTTTTGGATCATCTTTAATCGCCTCAATCAGAGTTCGTATGAAAATGTTATGTCTATTTTACTAAAATATGTCAAAACAGTCACACCTGACACACTTTGGGCGCAGCTGCGCCCAATTAAGCCTTGGGCACTGCGCAACTGTGCCCAAACGGGACTCTGAAGTTCACTGTTCTCATAATTTTTGAACATTTTCTCCTACTAATCTTTATAACTTGAGTTATACACATCCAAATTAGTCCGTTTTCAATTCTATGGATTCGTAATTAATAGAACTACAACATACTAGAATTATAACAATTTACAGAAATACTAACTAGCCTAAATCATGAGCCAAAACTTATGTTCATACTAAACTTCCATGTTTTAACTTGTTTAGCAAATTCATTCACTACGAATTCATTTTTTAACCAAATTTATTCATTCAACTTGCATTCTTTTTGTTTCTTATCGTATTAACATATTCTAGACTCAATTTACAGTTTAGTTCACAAACTAACTACTAATTTTTGTACTTTCACAAGACACATATATACACATGCACTGTAAATAATTTTTCCTTCTTTTGAATGTAATTAGTGCACAAAAATCTTGTCTAGATGCTAGTTATAATATCTCAATTTGCTAATAAACACAATAAATTAGTTTGTATAACAACAATTCATCAAACGTGCAACTACAAAAAATTGAAACTCAAGAACATGAACTCTTTTAATAAACGTAAAACTCAAGGTTGAGATGTTCTACCTTCAATTGCTTGGATGTTTGGAATCACAGAAGAATTCCTCTCCTTTCTTAAGATCTCTCTTTCTCTCAAATTCTTCTCTGTAAACTCTCCAATTTTCTCTTCTCTCATGCTTAGGCCAATTCTTGTCATGTAACATAAAACCAACACACAAAATAAACTAAACCCAAACGTCTAAAACTGACGTTTTAATAATGATTATAATAAATTATCAGTTATAAAAATTTAATATATTTTATTTTAGTTTTATTATTATTTTAATTCAAATTCAAATTCAAAATTCAAAAGTCATAAGGCTTTGTTTGGCAAAACACTTTTTAAAATAAAGACTTAATATCCTTAAGCCTTGTTTGGGTAAATTCATTTAAAACTACTTTAATTTATTTTAATAACTCATATAGTTTATAGTCCCACATTATTTATTTGGATTCTCATATCCAATCTTAGTTAAATAAATAAAACTAATTACCATAAAATTATAATTTTCATTATAATTTTACTTAATAAATTAACATACCATTTTAATCACTAAATTAAATTAAGACACCATTCTAGCAAACTATATAATCCTTAACAACTCTCTAATTTAGTTATTAAGTTAAATTAGAGTATTATCTCATAAATTTAATTCATCACTCTTTTATCTTAATTAAGTTAATTTCTATAACTCATGAATTATTTACTTACTAATAAATATCCAACAAATATCTACTAAACAACAAACACATAAATTAAAAATATTTATTTAATTCAATAAATATTTGAAATTATAAATAAAATTCTGGATCGTTACACTCGACTTCCGTGAAACACGGTTACAACTACTTTTTCATTCCCTATGCATTGTGTGTGTGTGTGTTGAAAGCTTTTGATTTGTTTTGCAAAGATGTTTTGTGCTTTATTTTGAAAGTAGTTCTATGCCTACTTGGACCTATGTACAAAGGGTTTGATTTACATAAAAGTTCAGTTTTAACAGATACGAAAGCATATAAAAATGAGGTTTTGAAATCTAATTTTCAAACCCTTTTGCTCAAAAAGGAATTGAGTTCTTTGATACTTCCTTTTATCTAGTATTAAGCCTACCTTTTGATCCTAGAAGCGGTTTCGTTTGATTTTATTGAGATGCAAAGCATCTTTGAGGGTGGTTTAGAACTCGGGGTTCTAATAGCTTGATTTTTCTTAAGTCTATCCATCCCTACACGATTTATATTTTCTAAAATCTTCATTAATTTTTTTTGAAAATCATTTTTTAGTGACAAAATGAAAACTAGAAAATACAAGGGTCGGACTCCTTAAGGGCATGAAAGCCATCGAAGTAAGCCCGAACACATACAAACCACAAGTTCACTATTTTGAGGCCATAAATCTGAATAATTGTTTTAAGGCCCCAGATTTACATTTACACTGGATTACAAGTTGGCATTTACAACTTAAACAAGTACATCACTAGAACCGGATCTAAATCCATTGATTGGATCTTCAATCCATTGTAGTTCCTAGGCTCACATGAATATTTAAAACTTGCACAATGAATATTTAACATACTATGTACAAATAGCTTAAAAACTTTGTTAAACAAGTGATTTATTTAACAAATCTGTGTATGCGATTAAAAAAACCTCCCATTTCCTCTAGACACATATCTAGGGTCACATGGATGCCAAATATTTAAAAAAACTAGAAAGGAAACTAGATCTATATATATCTGAGCCATTCTAGCTTCCAGGTTCAAGTTTTACAATTTTTGAACCAGTTAAAAGCTAGATCTGGGCAAAGCAAAACTTGATATTGACTAGTACAGATCTAGTCAATACAAAGCAAATATTGACTATTTACACAAAATGAACGGTTAAAAAGCTAGATTTGTGCCATACAGAGGCAGATTTGTACATATATAGTACATATATATATATATAGTAAAGCAAGAAAAAGAAGCAGATCTGAAGAGATCTTACAGTTAGGCAAGAGAATGGCTATTGAATGGCTTTAGGAGCCTTTAAACTCAATTTCCACCGGCTAAACTTGATATATTGTAGTATATATATAAGTGTTTATAGAAGAGATTTACAAAGATATAAGCAAAATTTAAGCTATTTCTCATTCTAGATCTCAGATTTTCTTTATCCAAGGCCCACTTTTCCTCTCCAAAACTGCTTAAATGAGCTGGGGGGGGGGGGGTCTGATATATATAGACCCATCCAGTCGCAAGTCTACCTGCGGCCAGGCCTGGTGGGCCCTACTGTCTCGGAGTGTGTGCACCTCGATCTATGCACATGCAGCTTAAAACCTTCATAACTTGCAATCCAAAAATCCTATGGAGGTGTGCCATATCATTCCAGAAAGATCTTTCCGAGAGTTACACAATGACATAGGGCTTGACCTTTTCTAAATTCGAGAATATTGATGCATGATCAGAATAGCTTCTTCAGGTCTTTGCAGGCAGTCCGTTGAGCTGTCTTATGCAGTTTTCACTCAAGATTGATGTAATGGCCCTTGATAACCATGTTTATAGCTGGATTTCTGTGATTTTATGTTGTGTTGTTAACATTCCCCCTTTTTCCTCTCGGGGTTGTCTCCAAGGTTGAAGTGGTTTTTGGTTGTCCATTGGGGCTGTCTCCGGGGTTTGATTGTTGTTGATTTTGTCTTTTCTCATGGTTGTCTCCAAGGTTGACTTGATGTCCCATGGTGATGTCTCCAGGGTTTTATTTGATATCCCACGAGGCTATTTTCGTGGTTTGAGGTTTATTGTAGTCCTCCGGTTGTCTCTAAGGTTGACTTGATGTCCCATGGTGATGTCTCCAGGGTTTTATTTGATATCCCACGAGGGTATTTTCGTGGTTTGAGGTTTATTGTAGTCCTCCGGGGTGTAAAAAGACATTTTTTTTCTTTCTTGTATGTTTAGTCCAAGGAAAGTAAAATTTTGAGTGTCTATAGATGCCCCTCTTTATCATGTTTACGCAATGCAATGTAATGAACATGATAAATATTACTAGGCAGTTGAAATATGACTATATGTAATGCAATTGATACGATGTAATGCAAATGGAATAGAATGATGCAATACACATGAAATGATGTGATGCCTATGTTGGGGTTGTCTCTAACGGTTGACTTTCCATCAGTATTGCTGATGCTTACCCTGGTGTTGTCTCTAATAGTTTATTTTCATCGATGTTGCTGATGTTTGTTTGATGAAGATAAATTAAGATGTTTTCTATATCTCTATGGGGAATGATGTTTTGAAATAACCGGAGCTTCCCGGTGCATAGGATGCCAGTAGTTTACAATGATGCCTACCCTGCTGGTAGTTGACAATGGTACCTACCCTACTAGTAGTTGACAATGGTGCCTACCCTGGTGGTAGTTGACAACGGTGCCTACTCTGCTGGTAGTTGACGACGTTTACATTACCGAACTGTCTCAATGCCCACTTGAACGGTGGCCTGCAAAGTTTTATTTCATCATGTTAATGCCGATGCCTACTCAAACTGTAGTTTTTCAAAGGTTAATCTCATTAGGTTGACACCAATGCATATGTTGGAGCTGTCACCAACAGTTTATATTTCCATCGGGTTGATGTCGATGGTTTACAATATAAGATATTCCTGATATCTTTGCGAAAGTAGAGTTCAACGGCTTACATCATCGAATCCTTCCCTGATGCTACATTGGATTGACGCCAACGGCTTGCAATATTAGATCTTCTTGATATCTCTACTGGGGATACCTTTTATAACAGATTCCTTCATCGGTCCTTCTCGATGAAGATAGTTTTCAAGAGTTGTTACCAGCAGGCTTTCCTGATGCTTCACTGAAGTAGTTTTCAACGGCTTACATCACCAGACTCCTCCTAATGATTTGATTGTTTGGCTTCGTGGGAACCTGACATGACCACAATTTGATCAAGCCGGAGGGGGTGGGACCCAGCTAGACCTACCGCAGATCTACCTATGACTATCACCGGTAGAGTCGCGGCAGGCCGCGAGTGGTTTTAATCCCTCCTGGCCCTTCACATGTTATTTTCAACTTGATTCCCTTCTGAAAAATCCGAACCTTCTTGCCCAGATCTACTCATTTTGGTTTACTTTTTATGAATTCTGTCAATTTACAATTGTTCTTCACATCTCTGATAACGTTTACATCCTTTCTTTTCATGTTTTGACCGTTAGAAAGGTAGATTTCATGTTTAATAGGTTTAAATGCAATGTATCAAATATGCATGCATAAATGACTTAATAAAATTTAATGGACTTAGTAAATGTTTGTATTTTACCATGCTGAATGTTCTGGTGTAAAAAATTTTATTTTTTTTTACATCCATTTTGGCTAGTTTAGTTATCTTATTTTAGGACAAATGAGCATGAAATTATTATGAATGTATTCCCCTCGGTAATTTGACGACCATTGTGGGTTTGATTTCATGTTAACATTTATATTGTTCTTGATTGGGTTGTTGTTCTACTGAATGGCCACCTAGTCTACCTATGTGCATGTGGATAGTCCATTTTATAAAGGAGACTCTGGCAAAAAAAATCGCGTGAGTCTAAGAATTTTAAAATGCATGCATATTAAACTCAACTGGGGATGTATGTTAAAATAGCATAAATTTACAAATGTAGATCATGCATGATGTGATTATCTAAGCATATCCTTAAGAGTCTATTATCCTAGGTGGGTGCATATGCTCAATTGAATTAACTAGAGTAGAAACATACAACACCCTTTATGAGGCGATTTGAAGTTTCTTTTCGGGCATAGATTCTGATAGGCCTAGCAGTTCCACATCCCGTTGGGTTTCCTCGAGCGTTAAGAGGATAACTTCAGATGTTCCTTTCCCTCGCCCAGCCCGACAGGTTTGTCGGTTGACCGAGTCTGTGATCCATTCAATTAGGGTTGATAGGACTGGATTTTCTAAGGAGGAGGAAGATGTTCCTATTGAGGATCCCACTCCTTCTCCACTGCTCACCCGGACCTTCCCGGGATACATATGATGATTATCGATCTACTAAGTGACTTGAGATGCCACCCATCGATCCATTTTCATGCTAACGAGGTACTGGAGGTTTTCATTTTTGAATAACTTTTCTCTTCAATTTTTGGCAATGGTTGAACCTTGATTTGAATATGCAGGTTCCCGGGTTTACTCAGCCTCGGGGGAATTGGTTCAGCATCCATTCTAGGCTTTCTTTTCTATTGCACCATGACGCTGTCCATGGGGATATTTGAGAGCTTTGTCTGAGCGATGGTTTCATCAGACTTAGTCACTCTATTTACTAGATCTCCATGGACTTCATATCTACATCCTAACCAAGCAAGATGCACATATTTACGTATTGATGGAGTTCAATTATTTATCAACAATCAATCTCAACAATCAATATTTTCATGATTTTAAACTATACCAAACCTTATGATTTCTATGATCTCATGACTTATAGAGATTGAATCTATCGTAAGTCATTCTTATTCCACCGTACTAGACATACACCACCCATTTATGATTCTCCATACTAAAAGAAAACCAAAAGAGATAGAACTAGAATTAAGGAATATTACCTTAACGATCTTTGTGTTCTTGATAAACTTCTAATGAAAAAGCTTCAAGGTAGAAGAATGGTTTAAGTCTAGCTCTTTTTCTCTCTCAAATATATTGGTTGAGTCTTGGAAAAACATCAAATGACCAACATAGGCTTCCTATTTATTGGAAAATAAGAGGAAGGGCTTTTTGGTCAAATGTCCCACTTCCTTACTATTCAACACTTTGTCACCAAGTAAAATACTTGGTGACAGAGTGATTAACTTGTCTTGCACACCAAGTGGCCGGCCCACCTTGCCTATGGGTCATCCCCATGGGTTGCCCCATGGGTTTTACCCATTCAGTGGCCCACCGGTTTGATCCACGGTTCGGTTTTCTTGCATTGGGCTTAGCCAATCTAATATTGGGCCTTGACTTGGGCTTAACACATTAATTCATTAGGCTTGCCTATACAATTGATTGGACTAAACATAATCCAACTTAAATGAATTATCATTAAGTCTTAACTTAATTTCATAATACTAATCGTATTTCATACGTATAATTCACGCATTCTTTCCATATAATACTCGTACGATAATCGTATTGTACTCCGTATTAACTCATCGTATTATACATAGATACTAAATAGTATCATACTTGCATAACACAAGATCTAACAATAACGTAATTCCTTCTACGCGTCTCATTTCCTTCTCGAAAATTAATATACTCAACCCTTAGGTTTTAAGTTCACAGGCGAAAACTTCGTTTGCCATAAATGAAATATTATTAGATATTTTATCTTATCTCGATATTCTATCATTACGCATTTCTCAGAATTTCAAAATAATTCCCCGAGCAGAAACGGATGAATAGTGTTTTTACGAAAATTTCTCAGAAAACATTTATTTTCGTCTTGGAAATTCTAAACAATTAATTCTAGCACATAGCCAGATTACTAACCACATTAGCACATTCTAGGTCATAGAACGACCTTCACATAACTTACTCACAAAATAAATCAATTAAATTCATTTAATTCACATAATCAAATAAAAATTTAATTATCATAAAAATCCAATTTTCTTGGGCGTTACATTCTCTCCCCCTTATAAGGATTCTGCTCCCAGAATCTAGCTTATAATTACATAAACAAATGAGGAAAATCTTCCTTCATTTTACTCTCGAGTTTCCACGTTGCTTCTTCAGCATTGTGGTTTCTCCATAACACCTTCACTGAAGATATGACCTTATTTCTTAATACTTGTTCCTTCCTATCAATAATTTGAATTGGAAGTTCCTCATAGGATAAGTCTTTCTCTATCTGGATAGATTCATACTCTATTACGTGTTTATAGTACGGTTTATAAGGATGCACCACAGAAACATGAAACATATTATGAATGCGTTCCATTTCTAGAGGTAAGGCTAATTCATAAGCCACCTCTCCTACCCTTCTTAAAATCTCAAAAGGTCGTACAAACCTTGGACTTAACTTCCCGTTCTTTCCAAAACGTATCTTCCCTTTCCAAGGAGATACTTTCAAAAAGACAAAAGACCCTACATCGAATTCTCTATTCTCTTTATGAGGGTCTGTATACTCCCTCTGCCTATTTTGGGCCGTAACTAATCGAGCACGTATTACATTCACCATGTCTGCCGTTTGCTGTACCATCTCAGGTCCCAATATCCGACGTTCACCCACCTCATCCTAACACAATGGAGTTCGGCACTTCCTTCCATACAACGCTTCATAAGGAGGCATGTATATACTAGCGTGAAAACTATTGTTGTACGAAAATTCCACCAACGGTAGATATTCGTCCCAACTCCCTTTGAAATCCATAACGCAAGAGCTTAACATATCTTCCAGCGTTTAAATTGTCCGTTCACTCTGACCATCTGTCTGAGGATGATACGCCGTACTCAATCTTAACTGCATTCCCATTTTCTCTTGGAAACTCCTCCAAAAGTTCGATGTCAATCGTGGATCACGAGCTGACACAATCGAAACAGGTACTCCATATTTGGAAATAATTTCCTTGACATACAACTTAGCTAAATGATCTAGGTTATACCTAACTCCTATTGGTAGAAAATGAGCCAATTTCGTCAATCGATCGACTATCACCCAAATAGCATCGTATCATTTCTTTGTTGTTGGAAGTCCCACCACAAAATCCATTATGATGTGCTCCCATTTCCACTCGAATTTCTAACGGTTGGAACAACCCGCTCGGTCGTTGGTGTTCAACCTTAACTTTTTGACAAGTTAAGCACCTACTAACATATTCTGTTATCTCCCTTTTCATGTTTGGCCACCAAAAGTTTTGACGAAGGTCTTGATACATCTTCGTACTACCGGGATGTATCGAGTACCTCAAACTATGGGTCTCCATCATTATTTCCTCCTTTAATTCGGAATCATTTGGAACCCAAATTCTTCCTTCAAAACGAAGTAGTCCTCTATATCGAGGTTATACTTTGTCTTCTCTTCATCTTCTATCCTCTTCTTCATCTGCTTGCATTCCTCGTTGCTATATTGTACTCCCGTAACCCGTTCCACTATGGTCGGTTGGGTTTCCATAGAAAATAACATTTCCACCGCTTCCTCCGGTAACTTAATTTCTAACTCCATTTTGGCCATCGCTGTTATCAACTCATTCTGAGTTGTTAACATTGACAGTTTCTCTCTACCCTTCGTACTTAGCGCATCGGCTACTACATTTTCTTTCCCCAGATGATATAAAATATCACAGTCATAATCCTTTATTAATTCTAACCACCTTCTCTGTCTCATGTTTAACTCCTTCTGTGTGAAGATATATTTCAGACTTATGTGGTCTGTGTATATCTCACACTTGTCACCATATAGATATTGCCTCCATATCTTCAAGGCAAAAACTACAGCTACTAATTCCAGATCATGAGTAGGATAGGCCTTCTCATAATCCTTCAATTGACGTGACGCATACGCAATGACTTTGCCATGCTGCATGAACACGCAACCCAGTCCTTTATGTGAAGGATCGCTATATACTACAAAGTTCCCTGTATCATCTGGTAAGGACAATACAGGTGCCTCACTTAACCTCTTCTTCAACTCCTGAAAATCGTTCTCACATTTTTCAGTCCACACATACTTCACCGACTTCCTTGTCAGATTTGTCAACGGAGTAGCTATTTTAGAAAAGTCCGGAATGAACCTTCTATAGTATCCCGGTAGAACCCAGAAAATTCTCGAACCTCGGTTGGCATTTTCTTACTCCCACTCATTAATCGCTTTCTACTTTTGCCGGATCCACAAAATGCCATCTTTATCAATAACATGTCCTAGAAATCAAGACTGCTCGAAGCCAAAATTCACACTTTGTGAATTTCGCATATAACTTCTCCTTACGCAGTGTTTCCAACACTATCCTTAAATGTTTAGCATGATCTTCTGACGTCTTTGAATAGACTAGAATATCATCAATGAACACTACGACGAACTTGTCCAAATATTGTTTGAACACTCTGTTCATCATATCCATAAATACGGCTGGCGCATTAGTTAACCCAAACGACATCACCAGAAACTCGTAATGACCATAACGAGTTCTGAACGCTATCTTAGGTACATCCTCCTTTATCACCTTTAACTGATGATACCCTGTGCGTAAATCTATCTTAGAAAAATACTTTGCCCCTTTTAACTGATCAAATAGATCATCGATTCTGGGCAATGGGTATTTATTCCTAATTGTTAACTTGTTCAACTCTTGATAGCCGATACAAAGTCTTAACGACCCATCCTTTTTCTTTACAAACAATACCGGTGCTCCCTAAGGAGAACACTCGGTTGAATGTACTTTCTGTCTAATAGTTCCTATAATTGAACCATTAACTCCTTCATCTCAACTAGCGTCATATTATATGGTGCCCTTGAAACTAGTGCCGTTCCCGGTAACAGATCAATTACAAACTCAACCTCCCTGTCCGGTGGAATACCCGGTAACTCCTCCGAAAATACATCCGCAAACTCTTGCACTATAGGTATCTGGTCCAAGGATGTTCCCACTCTTTGGTTATCCACAACATGGCATAGATAACCTACGCACCCTTTTCTCAACATTTTCCTAGCTTGTGTCATCGATAGACAACAAGAGCGTCTCGGTGATTTACTACTGAAGAACACTACCTTGGTTTTCTTAGAAAGCCGAAGGTTTACACTTTTCCTATGGCAATCTATTATCGACTTATGGTTAATCAACCAATCTATACCAAGAATTACTTCGAATTCTTTTAACGTTATTGGTACCAAATCTACCAATAACTTATTACCTCTTATATCTACGCAATAATCCTTATAAAAATGTTCAATGGGGATTATCTCTTCGTTTGCCACCTTAACGTCTAAAGATATTGCTAACTTTTCAGGGATTAAACCTAATCGCTTAGCAAATTCACATGCTATAAAAGAACAAGTAGCACCCGAGTCAAATAACACATAAGCATTTATTTCATTGACTAGAATGATACCTGCTACCACATCCGTTGATGTAATCGCATGTTGGACAGTCATATTAAACGTACGGGCTCAGGGTCTACCCACTGATGGTGTAGGTCCAGTAATGGCTAATTTACCACAACCAGAACCCTTATTCCCCTCTAATCCTTTCTTCAGGCAATTTCTTGCCATGTGGTCCAATGATCCACAGACAAAACACCCATGGTTTTTCTTAGGGTTAGGACAGTTGGGTGACAGATGTCCCTCCTACCCACAGTTGTAGCAAACTGTTTTCCCCTTTAAGCAAACTCCCATGTGAGTCTTTCTGCATATCTTGCATGCCTCCGTTCTTCGCTTAGGATCTCCCTGCATTACCCCAGTATTCCCAAGGTTGAAGCTCTTCCTCTTAGGCAAGTTGCCACTTCCGCTGGCAACTTCAGCCTTACTACCTCCTTCTAGCTTACTCTTTTTCTTCCGCTCTTTGGGGTACTGAGACAATGCCTCACCACCACCTTCATCTATTATCGCCTTTTCCAGAATGGTCCCATAGGAAGCACTCTGAAAAACTGATATTCTACTATAGAGCCAGGGTTTTAAGCCTTGCTCAAACCTGCGGGCCTTCCTCTCTTCCGTGTTCACTTGATGTGGAGCAAATCTTGCCAATTCGTTGAATTTGGCAGCATACTGGGGAACTGTCATATCCCCCTGCTTAAGTTCTAAGAACTTAATCTCCATCCTACCTTGCATACTAGTAGGAAAGTAGTTCTCGAAGAACACTTTCTTAAACTGTTCCCACGTAACAGCTTCTGTCCTAGCCCCACCTTGGTGAGCCTCCCACCAGTAGTTGGCTTCTCCCTTCATCATGTAAGTCGCAAAAGAAGTCTTTTGCGCCTCACCTACGTTTGTTAACACAAACTCCTTTTCAATTTCTTTTACCCATGTTTGGGCCTCTAGTGGGTCCGTCGTTCCTCGGAACTCAGGAGGACCCACACTTTTAAATTCCTTGAAGGTAGTTGTTCTTACTACCCCAGGAGCTACAAGAATCCCTCCCCCAACTTGGTTAAATGCAGTCGTTAATAAATTAACGAACTCTTGCATAGGGTTATTAGGACCCGCTGATTTTCATTATGAGACTCAGCCTCTTGGTTACGTTTTCTCCTTCTTGGTGGCATAACTCTAATTAAATAAATAAAGTTTCGTTATTATCTATTTAACTGCTTGGTTATTATTCTCAAATAACAACTCATACCACAACAAGCACATTACATAAAAACTTCGTTATATTAATATGCTTTCATAGTCAAAACTATTTACATCATGTTACCTTAGCCAAAAAGCTATTACATATTATCCCGCGATTGACTTCTACAAAAATTAGGATTTACAAAAAGACTACCCTTTTAATTATACAAAAGAGGGCTTTATGTCACTACTTATATACAAAAAGATCTAACGATCTACTAACAGTGTCATACGACATTCTCATATTTCTGATTTGGCAGTATCGACACAATATCTCGACTTATGGAATGTCGAGTCTGCCCTGACTTAATAGAATAACAAGCAATTTTCAGCTTGAAATCCTCATGAGTGCACTCGTGGATGTATGACATCGTAGCTATTTTCTGGTCTTTCTCAACCAGTTTCTTTCGACGCTCAACGGCCTCTTCCTTATAGTCCCGTGCCTTATCCGTCATAAGCACTTTCTCATCGTGCTCCGACTCAAAATCCGCCTCTACAGATTCCTTTGCCTCATATAGGGCTGTTATCTCCTCATTCTGCGTTTGTACCACAGTGCACAGATGCACATTCCTATCAAACATAGCCAGATACAATGATCTCATTGCATCCGGAGGTGTTGGCTCCTGAGTAGGTATCACCATGTTAATCGATGTTACCTCCATCTCCTCCTCCACATCTATCATCATATTCAAATATGATGATATGCCCATTGTTTCCTCAGAGTAATCTTCCCCAAACATGTACTCTTCTGGATCAAAATCTTCTAGAACCACTAACGGTACCTCCGCCACTGGCATCGGTAATATCTCCACTTGGTTCACTGACTCCTCACTTATCACATGAATGTCTCATACATCAAGCTATCGTTTGACATCTACAAAACACATAACACGTTGATTAGTACATAATACACAATAGTATAAGCATAAATCACATTTAATTTATTTAAGATTAATTTCCATCTTTTAAATGTTTCGGTACTGAGTTTCCTCAATACCTTATTAATTCATTTGACTTGAATTTCATTCTTCGGACTTTACCTTCCTTACGAGGTTATTAGCCTAAGGTTCTCCCCCCTTAAGTTTTATAACCTAATGCTTTGATACCAACCTGTGATGCCCCCAAATTCGGGTATCTTCCAACCTGACATATGGTGCTACACGGTACTCATAACTATACAATCATTCCATTGAAATACAACATAATGAATGTAATTACTATCTTTTTATTACAATCAAAGTATAATCCTTCCCAGGTTCATAAACCGATTACATCGTTTGTTGTTCATAATGTATAATACATACAAACATACTAGTCTATTACACGATGGTTAAGTATCCATCTTAGCCTTGCCCTTATCTCTCTTAGCATTCTCAGTAGGTTCATCCTTAACTGCAATCATATAATTCACGCAAGAAGTGAGCATAACAAGCTCAATAAGTTTAACAAAGGATAACAGTAATACCACATTCGTGAATTATATGACAAATTATACATAACTGAACAAATAGTTACGAAGTATTATGAAACAATAATACTTTAACATTTCATAACATCAATTCCCAAAGTATAGAGTAGATTAGGAATTACGAACCTATTCGATGTACCATGAATAAGTAGCTTTCGCTTTCATACTTGAAAAGGATATCACAACACTAAGGCTGTACATCCGCATTACTTACGAGCACTTCTAGGTGATCAGCCTATAGTACTCTATGTTGATCAACACTCATTCGTTAAACATATTTACGTTTAACATTTGGCAAACTCGCGTGCCCATCGAATAATCGATGAAAAATACTTTTTGTAACATTCCAGAATTTTTAATTGTTATATTAAATATTTGCTGAATTATATAAGTATTTAATGGATGTGTTTATGGTTGAATTTGTAATTGTTCAAATTGATTCGATTTGGTTAATTATTTGTTAAATAAATAATTAAGGAAATTAATTATTATATGCTAATTTAATTTAATTATTAAGTTATAGAGTTTTGATTAATTAAATTATTATTCTTTTATTTGAATTTGTAATTAAAAGGATGTGTTAGTTGATTAAATAAAGTTATAATTATATAGAAAATTATAATTTTGTGGTATTGATTTACGTGTTAAAGTAATTTAATAAATTGTTATTAGAATTAATTTAATTAAATAAAAGTGTGACAAATAACCTTTTATAAAGGAGTTATTAAAATAACTTAAAGGAGTTTAATTCAGTTTTTGCCAAACAAGGTCAAATGCCTATTGAGTCTTTATTCTAATTGAGTTTTACCAAACAAGGCATAAGGATTAATTGATTATTTTTTTAGTGGTTAGCCAAACAAGCCTTATGGCTTTTGATTTTCAAATAAAACATAACTAATGTCAGTTAAGTTAGAATTATATTATATATTTAATATCTATATTATTATTATACATTATATTTCTAAGACGAAAGGTTAGAATAGAGAGGTAAGAGAGAAGAAGAGAGTTTACAGAGAGAAAAGAAGAGAGGAAGAAAGGCTAGGGAATTGGAGAAAAGAAGATTGAGAATCAAAAAGGGTTATCCATCATCTTCTTCAAACAAGGTATCATCTAAACTCTATTATTGTTTTTCTTTTCAAAGTTATAGTTGTATTTTCTCTCCCAATTTTTCTCCATAAAAGCTTGTAGAAATTGAATTATTTGTTATGTATGTGCTTTTATATGATAATCTAGTGTTGTAAAACTATTTTCATAAGTTATATATGAGCATAGTCAATGAATTGATGTTATGTATGTGGTTTGTGCATAAAAACTATTTACCGAGAGTTTATATGAATGAGTATGGTTTAGTTTAAGGTAGAAATTAAGAGTTAATTAGTTGTTTAGTTGATAAATTGACTGTTGAATTTGATAGAGTATGTATAAACATTGATAAAGTGCTTTGAACTAACTGTTTGGTTGAAAAACAAAATCACAGTGTTTATTTTCATTAAAAACATCAAAAAGTGAGTTTTTATCAAAAATAGTGAAATTGTATGTTTTAAATTCATTGTTTATGTTGTTTTATGGGTAGAAACATGTTAGGAGTCTGTGAATTATGTTTATATGAGGCCTCTATATGAATTATGTGTTAATTAGACTGTTATAAAGGAGCTTGTAGGCCAAAATTGGCTTTGTTCATATGATTTCAGAGTAGTCATCTGCCGAATTCGCAATTGGTAATGCAATGGTATTCTTAGCGATATAATTCTTGCACCATAATACGTACGGCTACAGCAAATGGCTACTAGTAAATATAATTCTCATAGCAGTACATGAGAGTTAAAGTAATGGTCTCGATGTTGTTAATTTTGTACTCAAAGTCTAAAGGAATGGTTATGTGTTAATAATAGGCCAGTTAAGTTATGATTTTAATATTTCTATATCTAGAATGAACATGTTATTAACGATTAACTTGTGTTATAACTTGATTATGTGATTAAATAATCAAACCTACATGATGAATGTACTTAGTTATATTTGTATAGTGGTAGTGACTAACTATGTATAATGACATATATATATATATATATATATATATATATATATATATATATATATATGGAGAGGCTCTAAAGTGAACCTTAAAGAAGCGAATCAAAGATTTAATATCGTCTTTGGTGTCTATGGCGATGGCTCGACCCATCGCTAAAAACTACATGGCTACGGCGATGGGTGGGTCGAACTGTCGCCATCGACACCAAAGACGACTTTGCCTTTGGTTCGCTCTTTAAGGTTCGCTTTAGAGTTTTATATATATATATATATATATATATATATATATATATATATATATATATATATATAGGGTATTGAGATTTGAATTGTTCGGTTTAGCCTACGAAGCAAGGCAAGTTCCCTAATCTATTATCTTGTTGAACCAATTATCGTTTCCAATTCGATTACCTTATAAATGATGCAAGCTTTCTAAACTTTGATTTTTATATTGAACAAGTTATTTTTGTATTTAACTTGTTGCTTAGCATGCACAATTATACATACTAATGTTGAAAAGTTTTATCGTTCAAATTGCTACGCATGCTTAGTATTCGATTTTAAATAACCTTGGCTTAACATTGTTCAAGCAAGGTGTGTTATAGTTATTCAAGTTGTATCCTATTAGATTATTCCTAAAGCATGACTTTAATTTACCATTACGAATATTCTATAGTATGATGTTATTGGTTTTATTCAACTAATCCTTAGTTGATGTTCGTTGAATTCCAAATTACCCTAAAATGTATCCAAACCAAACTCACTTTGGTGCGGACTTGTACTCTAAATACTGAGATGAACAACCCTATTATTAGGGGTAACTTACGCTTAGTGTTGAAATGTTGGTGCACAATACATTGTACGAAGGGCTGATCCCCCTAAGTACGAGGAGTCCCTATAGTCTTATGACTGTTAAAGTTTAAGTTGAAAAATTACTTATAACTATGGACATAGTTCGTGGTCTTAGGACCCTCAGTTATATACTTCAGAATGTTAATAAATCATATTATTTAATTCTTTTGAGCCACTTATTTGACAGTTGTTGTAAAGATTTTCATTCCTTATTGTTTCAAGTGAGCTTTGTTTGCTCACTCTTGCTTATATAACTATTACAGCTAAAGACGAGAAGGTTGATGTACCTAGCACCAGTAAGGGAAAAGGAAAGATGAACAAATATTGAAGACTTATAATATGTTGATATTTGATTTTCAGATTTTAATTGAATGGTTGTAAAGAAGTTTATTAATTTTCTGCATTTGAATGATTGTATTTAAAGGTTAGACAACCTGTGAGATTTTTATTATGTAACCCCTTAATGGGAAAGGTTTTATTTATCCAGTTTTATTGTGATGGGTAGTTAGATATGAATGTTTGATTTAGTGAGCACCAAATCCTGTGGGAATGAAGTACCTGGATTTTGGGGGTGTCACACTTTTGTTTGTTCATAGACAAACCTTACCTTCACATCCGTACCAATTACTTGGCCTAGGATAGCGTTAACATTTTTATATAGAAAGATATGAATATCAATCAGTCTATATCTTACGAGTAGTCTTGCCGAGTTAAATCTGGCATTGACCCTTTCTTTAAAATCAATCGTAAAATTTAGTACAATGAATCACATAAAACTTGACTAACTTGAAGGTTAGACAAGCGTTAAGAAAACTTAAATAACTTAATCGACTGACCACAACCTTTACAAAATCTACATGATATATTCACATAGCATACTGTAATTAGCTATCAAACAACTATTCACATTGTTCATACCAACTTCTTTCTCTTCTATGTCTTTGTTAACTTAATATCATTAATAAAAGTCAACTCGACTTATTACCCTTCATCCCGGCTTATTAACCAACTGACGTTATTAACTGGACTCTATCATCATTGGCGAAATACCAACGTTGTTTCCCCGACTAGGGTTTATTGATAACACTTTGTGTTCTTCGTTCATACATTATTAACATGCCTTTAATTCATAAGTCTCAATACCATATACCTTAGTATAGGTAGTATAAGAATAGTTTTAATACACTTATGAAGTGCATAAACTTTACTCTTATAGGTGTCTGAACAATTGAAGTTCAAAACCTAAGTCATCTATCAAATACCTCGCACCAAGGCCCATGCACAGGACATTACTATGCAAGATCGGCGCTACTGGCGCCAGCTTAGCGACTCTGTGTCCCGATCTCAAGACCGCAGTTGCAAGACTTCCCTACACAAAGTGGTGTCATGATGCCACTTTCCAAAGAGCTAACTACACCGTCAGTGCGGCGTTGCGGTGCGGACCTCAAAGACCGAAATTTTCCAATGTATAAAAATTTTAGTGAAATTCTCGGAGCCATAACTTCTTCGTTATAAGTCTGATTTGGTCTGTTAAAAAGCCTACACGTCATAAATGACATACTCTACGCGTTCATATAATAATTCAACACTTTTGAATCCATTAACTCAAAATTCACTATTGAGTTCATTTTTTAAGCGTTCGTAAACGTTAATGAGCGTTCAATGCTCGATTTCTCCGTTTTAAGTCAGAATCCGAAGATTCTTGAACCCACGACTCTTAAATACCCTATCTCACTTGTTGACATTGAAAAACAATGTTTTCAAGTCTCATGGCAACTTTCGACTACCAATTTGAAATTTCAACGTTTTCGATGTTTAACGTCTATTTCCGTGAAATTCGCCATAACTTCGTTATTAACGTTCTCTAAGCCAAATCACATGGAATACTCCATAGACTTCATATCTACATCATAACCAAGTAAGATGCACATATTTACATATTGACGGAGTTCAATTATTTATCAACAATCAATCTCAACAATCAATATTTTCATGATTTTAAACTATACCAAACCTTATGATTTCTATGATCTCATGACTTATAGAGATTGAATCTATGGTAAGTTATTCTTATTCCACCATACTAGACATACACCACCCATTTATGATTCTCCATACTAAAAGAAAACCAAAAGAGATGGAACTAGAATTAAGGAATATTACCTTAACAATCTGTGTGTTCTTGATAAACTTCTAATGAAAAAGCTTCAAGGTAGAAGAATGGTTTAAGTCTAGCTCTTTTTCTCTCTCAAATATGTTGGTTGAGTCTTGGAAAAACATCAAATGGCCAACATAGGCTTCCTATTTATAGGAAAATAAGAGGAAGGGCTTTCTGGTCAAATGTCCCACTTCCTTACTATTCAACACTTTGTCACCAAGTAAAATACTTGGTGACCGAGTGATTAACTTGTCTTGAACACCAAGTGGCCGGCCCACCTTGCCTATGGGTCATCCCCATGGGTTTTACCCATTCGGTGGCCCACCGGTTTGATCCACGGTTCGGTTTTCTTGCAGTGGGCTTAGCCAATCTAATATTGGGCCTTGACTTGGGCTTAACACATTAATTCATTAGGCTTGCCTATACAATTGATTGGACTAAACATAATCCAACTTAGATGAATTATCATTAAGTCTTAACTTAATTTCATAATACTAATCGTATTTCATACGTATAATTCATGTATTCTTTCCGTATAATGCTCGTACGATAATCATATTGTACTCCGTATTAACTCATCGTATTATACATAGATACTAAATAGTATCTTACTTGTATAACACAAGATCTAACAATAACGCAATTCCTTCTACGCGTCTCATTTCTTTCTCGAAAATCAATATACTCAACCCTTAGGTTTTAAGTCCGCTGGCGAAAACTTCGTTTGTCATAAATGAAATATTATTAGATATTTTATCTTATCTCGATATTCTATCATTACACATTTCTTAGAATTTCAAAATAATTCCCCGAGCAGAAACAGATGAATAGTATTTTTACGGAAATTTCTCGGAAAACATTTATTTCCGTCTTGGAAATTCTAAACAATTAATTCTAGTACGTAGCCAGATTACTAACCACATTAGCACATTCTAGGTCATAGAACGACCTTCACATAACTTACTCACAAAATAAATCAATTAAATTCATTTAATTCACATAATCAAATAAAAATTTAATTATCATAAAAATCCAATTTTCTCGGGCGTTACAGCTGGGACTAGTCGGGGAATGGAATGATGGTCCGAGATGGTAGCTGTAGTAGTCCTAACTATTTTATAAAATAATGTGATAATAATTGTAATGAGAACTCCATTTTAGTTTGGTTATTGTCTACGAGACAATATTCGTGTTAAAACTCTCAACTTATGTTTTGTCGTATTTTACACGACAGTTGTATAATTGAGTTTGTATTTGAATTCTGTACCATATATTTGGTGACTCAGAATGAGTTGTGTTTACCTATTTTGGGGGCGTCACAGTTGGTATTAAAGCTTAGGGATATGATCCCTGGCTGAGACATGAGGCTAGAACTAAGAGGGGAAAGACGAGTAAATCCTTTGCTAGTATGACCTACCTAAGCTGAATTGTTATTTAATTGGTCGGTCAGAATATAGGAATAATATGGGGCATGTCATTAACCCTTGTTTTGTGGTAGTGTTTGAAAATGGCATATGAAAATGTTGAGATAAGCAATGGAGCACATGAGACCGTTGAGTCACCGCTGATCAATAACCAGGACAATGTGCATCAAGAAGGAAATAATCCTCATATACACAACAACACGACTAGTCACTGCTAAGTAATTTAAGGAGCTGGGACCACCAGATTTTTTGGGAAAGCCAGAGCCACTTAAGGCAGAGACGTGGATTGTAACGCCCCAAAAAATCGAACCTTTTTGTAAATGATTTAATAATGAATAAAATAATATTATTTGTTATTATTACGTGTTGATAAGATGAATGTCGTTTTATAACCTAGAAACGTTGGAACATCGTAGTATTTTAACTACATTAGAGAAATAAAGTGTTTGAATTTCTAAGATGAAAATAATAGTTTTCCGAGAAATTTTCTAAAAAACACTATTCATCGATTTTCGCTCGGGAATTATTTTTGAACTTCCGAGAAATACGTAACATTATAATATCAGGTAAGATGGATTATGTAATAATAATCTAAGTATGGAAAATACAATATTTCGCATGCGGACTTAATTAGAGAACGTTATGAATATGAAGCGTTAAGAAGAAAATGTATTGATTGTATGATACGTAGGTATTGTACGAGGTATTGAATGTAAGTATAATACGGAGTATTATACGAGTATGTATGGAGAATGGAATAACGTATATTATAAATTAGTATACGAACTATAATACAAGAATTATATGTATATAATATGTACTAAGGCTTTAAGCCAATTGTGAATAAATGAATGGATTATGTAGGATGTATAAGTCCATTATGAATTAAGATGCAAGCCCAATAGTAATAAGCTAAGTTAACTAAGTTAAGCCCAATGTCATGATCCAATGGGTTAGGCTTGAACCATGGAGCAACCAATGCGTGAAGTAATGGCCAAGTACTCTATGTGGTAATCAAGTATTGGATATATTATGTGATGAGCAAGAAAAATGAGTAATGAGCAAGCTTATTTAGGGCTAAAGAAAAGGAATAGTAAGGAGGTTAGTAAGGAGGTGGAAGGGCCTAAAAGACTAAACTACCCTAACTTTGTCAAGCCTATAAATAGAGGAAGTTTGCTAGACATTTGTTCATTATTCAAAACATTAACAACTTACAAATACAAAGCAACTTAAGTGTTAGGGAGAATAAGCACATATAAGTCAAGACAACCTATGTTAGATTTTCAAAGAAGAGAAGTACAAGTTCTTCAAGGGTAAGACTCTTGTCTAATACATCTTCATCTCTATCATTGTAGGATGATAAGAGAAGTGTAACTTAATAAGCATGTATACTAAACAATCATAAGAATTGAGTAATGAATTGACTTAAGCCGAATAAGTTATGAATAAGCAACTTAAATCTAAATAAGTTGATAACTTATGAAGAACTTATCATATGATTGTCATATGAAGTTAGTATGTTTGATATAATGTGAGAACATTGAGTAAAGGACTCAAATCAATAATAAGTCAAAAGAAATGAAACTTTGTAGGTCATAAGTTGATAAGTCATAAACTTATGAAGAATAAGTCAAAACTTACTTTGAAAATAAGTTGATGTAATAAGTAGTTTTAAATGTTCATATGATGGTAGAATCCATTTAGAACCATGATCAAATCATTAGTAATGAAGTTTCTTCGGAATTCACACGATTGGACGATAATTGTTGAATTCGTAAAATTCTCAAAATAGAAATCATATTTTGTGTTTAAACTCGGAAACGTTAGTTTTCGATGGAGACAAGTCATATTTGGTGTTATAGAGTTGCGGACTCGAAAATGACAGGATTCCGACTTAGAACAAAGAAACGAGCGTTGAACGTTCACGAACGTTTATCATATTCGTTAAAAATGAACTAATAGGTGAAATTTTAGCAAACAAAGTTAAATAGATAAAATTCTTATATGAGCGTGTAGAGAATGTAATTTGTGAACCGTATGCTTTTGAACGAGCCAATTCGGACTTATAATGAAGAAGTTATGCGTCCGGGAGTTTCGCAAAGTAAAAAGTCTGTCAAAATCTTCTGGTTCACAGAGTTGGTGTCGCGACGCCAACCCAAGGTATATTGGTGGCGCCGCAGTGCCATATATAGTGCAATGACATAGTGCAGAGTTGCGGCGCGGCGCGAACATGAGTGTTGAGTGTGGCACCACAGTGCCAAGGTCGGGCTCTGTCTGCTGCTAACTCGCACCGCAGTGCAAGATGAAGCCGCAGAGCCAGTCCTAGGTTTTAGACAGTGATGAAGGTTTACAAGTATAGCATGAACAGTAACTCGTTAGTAATGAACTGAGGAACTTAATAAAGCATTGTAAGGTATTGTTAAACTTTATTTATGTTTTATAAAGGTTTAAGATAAGTAATTAAACATGGACATAATGAGAACGATTTAACAAAAAGCCGGAACCAATAAAGAACAAATCTAAGTTATAATTAGATTGAGAAGAAGGGTAAGATACATTAGGGACTATATATGTTCATTAATGACATAATGTGTTATGTGATATTATCATTACTGTAGAGACTTAAAGACTTAAACAAAGAACGTGTTATTAACGGTAGCAGACGCTAAAAGCAAGTATTCTAACCCTTGTTCTAATTCAATCTGGACAAGCTTTGTAATTCATGTATTCTTACATATGAAGTATTGTATGATGAAGTCAAATCCAACTTTTTCGGCTAGATTAATATTATGTTTCTATCAAGCATGGTCAAAGTTTACCAAGTTATATTAGTGTGGTTTTCAAACGAAGACTGAGTATGCTAAAAATGTTTTGTCGTTTAAACGACAGGCACATGAGGTTGCCACAACTTAAACGTACATACGTTTAATGAATGTAGTGTTGATCAACATAGAGTACTATAGGCTGATCACCTAGACGTGCTCGTAAGAAATGTCGGACTTACGGACTTAGTGCCGGGATTTCCTTTCCAAGAGAACTTATGAAATGCTCAAGGTCTTGGACCAAAATTGATGTTTTACTAAATATTGTTGTTGTAAAATGTTTTAAAGGAAAAGAAGTAATATTTTGAATTATCGATAGTACTTCATAACTATTGTTCAGTTATTGAAGATATATGATTCCTATGTTTCAAGCATGTTGTTTATTAGAATTGTTGTACTTGCTGAGCTAGTCATGCTCACTCTTGCTTGAACCATATGAACATAGCTAAGATCGAACGGACAGAAGGCTCCGGCAAGGATAAGGGCAAGGCGAAGACGAACCCTTAGATTTCTTATGTAATTGTATAGATGAATGTTTGTAATATATTGAATATTATGACAAGAATGAATGTATTGGTTATAAAGAACCTGGGAAAATGTAATATTATTTTGAATATATAGAAGACATATTTGTTCTTTTGAGACTTTTCAATTGAATGTATGTGTGAATGGTAGTACTGTGTAGCACCATTTGTCTGGTTGGAAGATACCCGGATTTGGGGGCGTCATAGGTTGGTATCAAATCATTAGGTTATCAAACTTAAGGGGGGATTAAAAACCTTAAGTCATAACCTTAAGAGAAGCCAAAGAAGTAAAAGAAGAAAATAACCTTATAAAAATGCATTATGATTATATTATGTGTTTTTTTATTATTCTACTGACGTGTACTAATCAACTTAATTATTTTGTGTAGATGTCAGGAGTAAATGGAATACATGTAGATGGACAGGCTGTTAGTGAAGAGTCTGTGAACCAAGTAGAGGTCATACCAAACCCCATAGCGGTAGAGCCTGAGATAGTTGTTATTGAGTCTGGAGACTCAGAGGATCCTGACCTTATGTCAGTATTCGATGGTATGATAGAGGAAGAGGTGGAGGTAGTGTCCTTCAATCCAATAGAAATAGCAGCAGAGATAGCTCCTGGGGAGTCGATAATGTCATTGTTCATATCAGTATTAGATAGAAATATTCATTACTATCGCGAGGTTAAGGAGCTGAAGGCAGAGCTCCAATCTATCATAGAGGACATGATGGACGTGGAGTTCATGTGGGAGCAAGAGCACGATGAAAGGGTTTTGGCTAAGGACAAGGTCTATGAGCTGAAACATGAGGTCTTTGAGCTCAAGGAGGAGCTAAAGACCAAACATCAGAAGATAGGGAGAATGTCCTATATTCATAGGAGTTCTCATACGATTTCAAAGAAGTAGTAGTCGGTTATCCTGTCTGACAGACGTACGTGGCATACTATCAGCCGTGATATCATTGTCGGTCTTGCCAAGGTAGATTTTGATGATGCCTTAAGGCAGATGTGATCTATTAGTGGATAGAGTAGTTTAGGTATGTAAATATTTTGTACTTAGTAGTGACGTAAAACCCTCTTTTGTATAACAAAGGGTAGTCTTTTGTAAATCCCAATTTTTGGAAAGCAATAGCGGGAAAGTAATGTAATCAGCTTAAGCTGTGTAATGTAACCGATGTAGTTTTATACTACAATGAATGAATGAATATAAGCCTTTTTATGAAAAAGAATGAGCAATGCATATAACACCCCCTATCTATACTCCCACGGTATCTGATATGGGGTTTACAGTAAATCAACATAATTCTTTTAAATCTATACACCCATGGTATCTGATTATAAGATTACATTAAATAGAGGGACTATCAGATATAATTCCCATAGATCCAAAATTCATAGTATCCCATAACAGATGTAAATTCTCAAGAGAACTATTACTATGTTTGGATACCCTCACTTGAATATATGAACTGTATCTGTGACTAGAGTCTATTTATCTGATATTTAGAGTATCAGTAATAACATGAATAGTCCATATTACTAATACCCTCACCCAGATGTATAGTCTATGCCAAACAAATTTATACTATCGTATCGATAGTAACTATCTATCCGAAATCCAGAGTATCAATAACAACATGAACAATCCATGCTATTAATACCCTCACTCAGATAAATAGTTCCCAAGGATCTCAACTAGATTCGAAGAAGTCTAATTTTACATCTATATATGTAAGAAAACACGGTTACGGAAATAAAAGATGTTATATATATCATAATATTAAGATTCGATTACATGATTCTCATAACGAGTTCTTCTTACAAGGTATTCAAATAGATAAGAATATAATCTAATCTATGTAGGGACGCTTCCCTTTATCTACTCCAGATGTTCTAGGATTACCATCTAAAACTGTAAAAGGAATAATTTGCAAGGGTGAGCTATGACATGCTCAGCAAGTTTTGTATTTTATAACAATATAGGATTTGAAGAAATATAACAATTCAAATTTTGATTGATAGTTGTTACCATTTCTAGATTTCTATTTATTTCAACCATTTCTGAAATTTTTCTTTATTTCTGTCAGTCACACAGACTTAGAAATTTTGTTCAGATGTGAGATAGGGATCAGCCAATTCAACATCTTAGGAGTATGCAGATCATCTTACCAGTGCTCAAAATACACTAAATGTCAATATATTATTGACTAAATTTCAATCCCGTACGGGATACCCAACATCAGTATAAGATGTCTTACCAAAACAATTTGGTTTAACACGACAGTTTATGCTCAATAAATAATATCATATGAATAAACAATTCATTTTTTTAGTTATGCTGAAGCTATAGCAATAACTGTACAATAAAAAAAAGGTAATTCAATTGTAGGTGTAGTATATTATATCAACAACATATCAAGATAAAAATCTTGTTTAATGAATAAACAGGTTTAAGAAATTTGCATAATGAAAAAAAAGTAAGTTAAGGGTTTAGAAAACTTGCCTGAGCGTAGACCAGTCAAGTTATGCTATTCAATCGTTAATAAACACCTACGATGTTCATATATATAAATCTAACACGTTAGTATTGATAACAATACTCAATTATAACATTTATATAATATCGGGTTAGATTAATAGGGTTTGGTGTTTAATACCTTTGATAAATAGACTAAGTTTAATTTAAGAAAAAATTTAATTATCCTTAATAATATTTTAAAGTATTTAAAACATTTATTTATCTTTTAAATAATTTTAAATCATTTATTTCTATTTATAAGTAATTAATATTTACTTAAAATTTTACAAAAACATTGATTATTATCATTAAATAATTTATATTCATTTATTATACTTTTCATATCAATAATAATATTTTTCCATAATTATTTAGTATTTATAAATAATTATTCTAATTTCTTTATTAATAAGTTAATTATTAATAATATCAAAAAATATAAAATAATTATTGAATTTATGTAAAAATATCGTAATTTAATTATAATAATTTAATATAATTTTGAAAACTATTTTTATATTTATTTATTAATTATTTCTATTTTTTATAATTTATTTTTAGAAAAATAATTTCTGTCTGTCGCTAAAGCCCTTCAAAGGATGTGAAGTGTCGTAGGTGTGTTCTTGAGTTCTCGCGTGAGTTTGGTCATGGTCGAGTGACCGGTTTGACCACTAATTATAATAATTATTAATATCTAAATGATTTTTGGTTTGGTCAAGAGTTGATGTTGTAGTACTCATACAATAGTACAATATGAAACAAATTTTAGGCTTTAACTTACATATAACAAGAAGTTATAGAGGCTCAAAGTCATTATCAGAGCTGTTCTTGAGTTTCTGGGTAACCCAGAACAGTAGTCATGGCCGGTCAACGGTTTTGTGGCGTGAATATCTGTGATTCTGTGTATTAGATGTGTGTGATATTTATTATAACATATAGTATATATGTCAGGGTACATATATATAACATTAACTTGAACAAAGCATAACTCTAAGGTCTCTAATTATGCTGGTTAAAGTACAGCCAAACGTTGTTCTTCACGTTCTTCAGTTTTCTAGGCAACCCAGAAAACTTGGTCAAGCTCGGTCAACGACTTTTGACCATTAATTCATGTAATCCTATGAGTTGTTTTAGTAATTTAAGATCATATATATGTAGTTCATATAATAAGGTATTGATCTATAACAAAACCTTACAAAAATAACAAACAGAACACGATTAAAAAGATTGGTCAAAGTAGCCGGTTCAACTGTTCTTGAGTTTTCTAGGTAACCCAGAAAACTACAATCCGTGAACGGTCAACCCACTTTGACTGCTTATAACTTGAAATCTATGGTTCAAATGAACCTATTTTCTTTTCTAGATTAAAGACCTATAAATACCAAACAATTTACAGACTAAAACATAAACACATATGAATCTATAGGCCCTGACATTCGACTGTCAGACTTAGTTTCCAAAATTTTCAGATTTCTTAAAACACTTATTTAAGGCATCTAGATGTTATGAAAATGTGTTCTACCAATCTAACATACTTTCTAACATACTAATACATAATTCTAAACATCTAAACAACAAATCTAACATAAGATCAAAGAGCTAATTATGAACTAGGGTTTGTATCTTTTCTTGAATGATTTTTGATTCTAGCTTCTGATTTCGTTGCTGCTATCACCCAGGCTTGATTTGGTAAGTATATAAGTGTATCTAGGCTAAGGAATTTCGTGAGTTTGCTCATCCCTAAGGTTCCTATTTATAGAATTCTTCAACTTGGCTTTTTGGTCATTTTTGAGCAACTTGCCTCTACAAAGATCTGATGCAAAGTTACTTGTGCTGCTTAGGGTTTGCTATCAGCTCATGAGCAGCCTTGGAACTTGGTTGGGTGACTCCTAACCTACTTGTGAGCTAATTAGGTTTATTTAGTAGCTTAATTAGGCGTTAATCTTCACTAATCTTGATTAGGGTTTTGTTTCTAATGATTAGAATTGTTAAGTAATGTTAATTAGTACCTAATTGAAGTTTACTAACCAGGATTAGGTGTTAAGATAATGTAATTAGGGTTTAATTAGCTAAATAGAGTTTAATTTATAAATTAGGGTTAGGGTTTTGCTAATTAGGGTTAGGGTTTGTTAATATAGGATTGTTAACCTAAATTTCTCACTAATCCTAACAAGCACAACAAAGCGTTTTGTCAGTGTAAGCACGGCAAAGTAACTTGTCAAAATAATTTTACCGAAAAGTCCGATTACGGAAAAAAAAAATTAAGCACGAGGTGTCAAGCACGACGTTTTTCGGACAAAAAATTATTTGGTCAAATTTGTCAAACAAAGTATATATTAACACATAACACATTCAGAATGGAGAAATTTTATTTATATAACAAGATTTTACACATACGAGTCTTATTAGGGTTTTGGATTTTTACATTCATCCCCACTAATAAGAATTTCGTCCTCGAAATTGCAGTAGAAGTTTAAGTAAATACTTGAGGATAATTCTCGTGCATTTTATCTTCAAGTTCCCATGTATAGCTTCTTCAACGTTCTGATTTCTCCAGATTACTTTGACCGATGCTATTACTTTTTTTCTCAGGACTTGCTCTTTACGGTCGACGATCTGCACAGGTTCTTCTACATAAGAAAGATCTTCTTCTATTTGGATTGGCTCATATTATATAACGTGTTTATAATCAGTTTTATATGGTCGTAATACGGACACATGAAACACATTATGAATATGATTTAACTCAGGAGGTAGTGCTATTTCATAAACAACTTCACCAACCCTTGTCAAAATTTCAAAAGGTCCAATGAATCTCGAACTTAATTTTCCTTTCTTGCCAAAATGTATCTTGCCTTTCCAAGGAGATACTTTCAACAATACGTGACTTCCTACTTTAAAGTTTCGTTGTTGACGATATGGATTGGCATATTTTCTTTGTCGATCTTGAGATGCTTGCAATCATTGACGAATAATTCTGATAGTTTCAGTTGTTTGTTGAATTATCTCAGGTCCTAACATTTGTCTTTCCTCGACTTCATCCCAACATAAAGGTGTTCTACACTTACGCCCATATAAAGCTTCATAAGGTGGCATACCTATGCTAGCATGATAACTATTGTTATAGGCAAATTCGACTAAGGGTAACTGATCTTCCCAACTTCCTTTGAAGTCTATAATACAAGTTCTCGTCATATCCTCTAATGTTTGTATGGTTCTCTCACTCTGTTCATTAGTCTGAGGATGATAAGCTGTACTCAATCTTAGTTATGTTCCTAAGTGTTTCTGAAGGCTTTTCCAAAAATTAGAAGTAAATCTTGGATCTTGATCTGATACTATGGAAATAGGTATTCCATGCCTAGAGATAATTTCATTGATGTACAGTTTGGCAAGGTGATCTAGGTTATGAGTAATCTTAATAGGTAAAAAGTGAGCTGATTTTGTTAAACGATCAACTATTACCCAAATGGTATTATGGCCCTTTTGTGTAGCTGGAAGATCAACAACATCCATAGTTATATGTTCCCACTTCCACTCAGGAATTGGTAAGGGTTGAAGTAAACCACTCGACTTTTGATGCTCAGCCTTAACCCTTTGACACGTGAGACATTTACTTACCCATTCAGCTATTTCTCTTTTCATGTTCGACCACCAAAAGTGTCGACTTAAATCCTTATACATTTTTGTACTGCCGGGATGTATGGCAAATTTAGAATTATGAGCTTCATTTAAAATTTCATCTTTTAAAGTTTGGTCTAATGGAACCCAGATTCTATTTTTATATCTTATTATTCCATTTGTATCTATTCTAAATTTATTATACTTATCATTTGTTGAATTAGATTTAAACTTCTGACATTCTTCATCCTTCTCCTGTATCTCTTTAACTTTATTAAGCAGAGATGAAACTGCTTCTAAAATATACAATTTTTGGGTAGAGGTAGTTGGACATTCCACCTCAATTTCTAAATTTTCAAAGTCTTTTATTAACCTATCATTGGTGGTTAATACATTCAATTTTTCCTTATTCTTTCTACTTAACGCATCAGCTACAACATTGGCTTTACCGGGATGATATAAGATTTAACAGTCAAAATCCTTTATCAGTTCTAACCATCGTCTTTGTCTTAAATTTAATTCCTTTTGTGTAAAAATATATTTCAGACTTTTATGATCTGTATACATCTCGCACTTCTCCCCGTACAAATAATGTCTCCAAATTTTTAGAGCAAAAACTACCGCTGCTAACTCTATGTTATGAGTAGGATACCTCTTCTCATAATCTTTGAGATGTCATGAGGCATAAGCTATCACTTTCTCATGTTGCATCAACACACACCCTAAACCTTTGTGTGATGCGTCACTATATATTACAAGGCCACCTGTATCATCTGGTAAGGATAACACTGGAGCCATGCTCAGTCGCTTCTTCAACTCTTGGAAGCTTTCCTCACATTTATCTGTCCAGACGTATTTTACCGTCTTTCAATTTAAATTGGTTAATGGGGTTTCTATTTTTGAAAAATCTTTTATAAACCGTCGATAATAACTCGCTAAACCGAGAAAACTTCGTACTTCTGTTGGAGTTGTTGGTTGTTCCCAATTCACAGCCGTTTCGATCTTAGCTGGATCTATAGATATTCCATTCTTATCAATTATGTGACCTAAAATTTGAACTCTCTTCAACCAAAATTCACACTTGGAAAACTTTGCATAAAGTTGTTCCTTTCGTAATATCTCCAAAATGACTCTCAAGTGTTTAGTATGCTCTTCCCGTGTTTCGGTATACGAATATCAAGCGATAAACACTACTGCATTTGTTAATCTGGTTTAGACATTACAAGAAACTCATAATGTCTATTATAAGCGTGTCCTAAATGCCATTTTTCCTAAACGCACATCCTCCTTTCTTACCTTTAATTGATGATAACTTTGTTCTAAAGGTCAATTTTTGAAAAATGTTCAACCCCTTTTAATTGGTCAAACAAATCATCAATCCTTGGTAAAGGATATTTATTTTTAATAGTTAATTTATTTAGCTCCCTATAGTCTATACATAGTCTCATAGTTCCATCCTTCTTCTTTATAAACAACACTGGTGCTCCCTAGGCTGAAACACTAGGTTGTATATACTTTTTATCTAAGAGTTCCTATAATTGTATAAGTAACTCTTTCAGTTCTATAGGTGCCATTCTGTATGGTGCCTTGGAAACTGGTGCCGTTCCTAGTGCAAGATCAATGACGAACTCAATTTCCCTATCTGGAGGCAAACCTGGTAAGTCATCCGGAAATACATCGGGAAAATCCTTAACTATAGGTATTTGATCTAGTTTTACTCCTTCCTGTCGAGTATCAACTATATAAGCCAAATATCCTAAACAACCCTTTCTAAGTAATCTTTCTGCCTGAACTATAGTCAAACATCGAGATTGCTTAGGTGAATAACTACCGTTGAACACTACCTTTGACTTCGATGTAGTCAAAAGGTTTATACATTTTTGATGACAATCAATCATCGCATTGTGATTAACTAACCAATCCATTCCTAGAATTACATCAAATTCTCCCAACTGAATTGGTATCAAATCTACCTTAAAATTATGTCCTTTTATTACCACACTACAGTTTCTGTATATGGTCTTAACCAGAATTCTTTCATTATTAGAAATTTCTACGTAAAATGGTTTGTCTAAATTTTCACAAGGCATACTCAAGTTTGTAGAGAAATTTCTAGACACAAACGAACATGTAGCACTAGAATCGAATAACACATATGCATTTAAAGTGTTGATAGGGATGATACCCATCACCACGTCCTGTGAAGCAACAGCATCCCTCACCGACATATTAAATGTTCTCGTGGTAGGTCGATTCTGAACCCCAACTGCAGCTACCGTTGATTGATTATTCTCTCGTATTCTAACCCCTTTTCCTCCTTGGTTCTTAGGTTTGGGACAGTTCTTTGAAAAATAGTTCAATGAACCACAATTAAAACATTTATTTTTCCTTGGAAGAGGACACTGTGGATAAAAATGTCCCGACTGTCCACAATTAAAACATTTGTTATGAAGGCATTCTCCTCTATGTTTCTTACCACAATTAGGACAAGGTTTAATAATATTATTACTAAAGTTGTTATTAGTATTTCCTATCTTTTTCCCTGGGTTGTTAGAAAAAGAATTATCCCATTTACGTTTGTTATTAAACCCACCTGAACTGGGTTCTATCCTAATTTTTCCTTTTTTATTCTGACTTCTCTTGTCCTGATGAATCTTAGCAAGACTTTCATTCTCACTTTCGGCTATAGTGGCCTTCTCTAGTATTTCAGAGAAAGTTTTTATTTGAAGTACTGACAATTTACTCCGAATCTGAGGTTTTAAACCTTCCTGAAACCTACGATTCTTTCTAAGTTCAGTGGTTACTTGATGAGGAGAAAACCTGGATAGTTCATTAAACTTAGTTGTATACTGGGTTACAGTAAGATCTCCTTGTTTCAAGTCCAGAAATTTTATTTCCATTCGGTCTTTCAGGGATTGGGAAAAATAGTTTTCAAAGAACAACTCTTTGAATCTATCCCAAGGAATAATTTCAGTTTCTACCCGACCTTTGGTTGATTCCCACCAATAATTAGCCTCACCCTTTAAGAAAAAGGTTGCAAAAGTTATCTTTGGTTATTATTAACATTGGTTACTAGGAAAAATTTCTCTATCTCAGAAATCCAAATTTGTGCATCTACAGGTTCTGATGTACCTTTATACTCAGGTGGTCCAACTAATTTAAAGTCTTTAAAAGTTGTGTTTTGGTTCACAGGTCTATTTACAACTCCTAGCATAAGGTCTACTAACTACTGGGTAGAATTATCATCATTCATTTCTCTTTGGGGTCTTCTGGTTGGTGGCATGATTCTATATAAACCAATAAAATTCACATAAGAATTTGAGTAACACAACATATTATTTATTTTATATATCATAATGGTATTACACAACAACTTCATAATTGAACATACTACTATCTTACAAAGTACTGATTACATTACAAACTTTGAATGCTTCTTTATTGTACTAGTATAAAGCATTCAACCACCTATGCTACTCTCTAGAATTCATTGATATCATCAAGGGAATCCTAAATCATGTGACAAACCACAGATCGATTGATGAGATAAGTCGTCTTCTTCTCCTCTACCGAATATCGAACTACACGTACACGCAAAATCGTTAAAAGTATCTCGAACACCCGTAGAGATGTTTTCGAAGCCTTGATCAATTTCCTTTCGCCCCTCTCGTGCATGGTGTGCAGTATTTTTAATCATTGACTATGTCCCCTCTCATGTTGTAGCATTCCCTCAGCTATATCAGCCCTAAACCTCATCTTATTACCCTCATATTTTGTTGTCTTCAGCAGTGATCCATTACCTCATCATGCTCATCAATTCTCATTAACTGTCCTGCCACTGGATCCTCCTCTTCCTCAGCATCAAATAGTTGTTGATCATGAAGCAATTCCTCATCTTCTGCATCACTGGCTATGTATGACTCTATTTGTGGTGGATTATTGGCTATTACCATTTCTTCAGCATTGGAGTTGGCCATCTATAAGAGAAAACTCCTTAAATACTGGTATAAAATTTTACACATCATAATAATTTTAATGTTATATTTTATATGTACTTTTAAAATTTTTACAGACTCGAAGACTATATACTAAGATTTCTCTTCCTTATATTTATAGCCTTAAAGCTTTGATACCAAAATTATAACACCCCCATATCTATACTCCCACGGTATCTGATATGGTGTTTACAGTAAATCAACATAATGCTTTTAAATCTATACACCCATGGTATCTGATTATAAGATTACATTAAATAGAGGGACTATCAGATATAATTCCTATAGATCCAAAATTTATAGTATCCCATAACAGATGTAAATTCTCAAGAGAACTATTACTGTGTTTGGATACCCTCACTTGAATATATGAACTGTATCTGTGACTAGACTCTATTTATCTGAAATTCAGAGTATTAGTAATAACATGGACAATCCATATTACTAATACCCTCACCCAGATGTATAGTCTATGCCAAAAAAATTTATACTATCGTATCGATAGTAACTATCTATCCGAAATCCAGAGTATCAATAACAACATGAACAATCCATGTTATTAATACCCTCACTCAGATAAATAGTTCCCAAGGATCTCAACTAGATTCGAAGAAGTCTAATTTTACATCTATATATGTAAGAAAACACGGTTGCGGAAATAAAAGATGTTATATATATATCATAATATTAAGATTCGATCACATAATTCTCATAACAATTTTTTATTACAAGGTATTCAAATAGACAAGAATATAATCTAATCTATGTAGGGACGCTTCCCTTTATCTACTCCAGATGTTCCAGGATTACCATCTAAAACTGTAAAGGATATAATTTGCAAGGGTGAGCTATGACATGCTCAGCAAGTTTTGTATTTTATAATAATATAGGATTTGAAGAAATATAACAATTCAAATTTTGACTGATAGTTGTTACCATTTCTAGATTTCTATTTATTTTAACCATTTCTGAAATTTTTCTTTATTTCTGTCAGTCACACAGACTTAGATATTTTGTTCAGATGTGAGATAGGGGATCAGACCATTCAACATCTTAGGAGTATGCATATCATCCTACCAGTGCTCAAAATACACTAAATGTCAATATATTATTGACTAAATTTCAATCACTTATGGGATACCCAACTTCAGTATAAGATGTCTTACCAAAACAATTTGGTTCAACACGACAGTTTTTGCTCAATAAACAATATCATATGAATAAACAATTTATTTTTTTAGTTATGCTGAAGCTATAGCAATAACTGTACAATAAAAAAAGGTAATTCAATTGTAGGTATAGTATATTATATCAACAACATATCAAGATAAAAATCTTGTTTAATGAATAAACAGGTTTAAGAAATTTGCATAATGAAAAAAAAATAAGTTAAGGGTTTAGGAAACTTGCGTGAGCGTAGATCAGTCAAGTTATGATATTCAATCGTTAATAAATACCTACGATGTTTATATATATAAATCTAACACGTTAGTATTGATAACAATACTCAATTATAACATTTATATAATATCATGTTACATTAATAGGGTTTGGTGTTTAATACCTTTGATAAATGGACTAAGTTTTATTTAAGAAAAATTTTAATTATCCTACTATAATAATTTAAAGTATTTTAAACATTTATTTATCTTTTAAATGATTTTTAAATCATTTATTTCTATTTATAAGTAATTAATATTTACTTAAAATTTTACAAAAACATTGATTATTATTATTAAATAATTTCAATTCATTTATTATACTTTTATATCAATAATAATATTTTTCCATAATTATTTAGTATTTATAAATAATTATTCTAATTTCTTTATTAATAAGTTAATTATTAATAATATCAAAATAATATAAAATAATTATTGAATTTATGTAAAAATATCGAAATTTAATTATAATAATTTAATATAATTTTGAAAACTGTTTTTATATTTATTTATTAATTATTTCTATTTTTTATAATTTATTTTTAGAAAAATAATTTATGTATGTCACTAAAGCCCTTCAATGATGTGAAAGTGTCATTGTAGGTGTTCTTGAGTTTACGGCGTGATTTGGTCATGGTCGAGTGACCAGTTTGACCACTAATTATAAGGCTTCTGCTAATGATTTTTGGTTTGGTCAAGAGTTGATGTTGTAGTACTCATACAATAGTACAACATGAAACAAATTTTAGGCTTTAACTTATATATAACAAGAAGTTATAGAGGCTCAAAGTCACTGTCAGAGTTGTTCTTGAGTTTCTGGGTAACCCAGAACAGTAGACATAGCCGGTCAACGATTTTGTGGCTTGAATATCTTTGATTCTGTGTATTAGATGTGTGTGATGTTTGTTATAACATGTAGTATATATGTCAAGGTACATATATATAACATTAACTTGAACAAAGCATAACTCTATGGTCTCTAAGTATGCTGGTCAAAGTACAGCCAAGCGTTGTTCTTCATGTTCTTCAGGTTTTAAAACCCGAGAAAACTTGGTCAAGCTTTCGGCAACTTTTTTGACCATTAATTCCAGTAATCCTATGAGTTGTTTTAGTAATTTAAGATCATATATATGTAGTTCATATAATAGGGTATTGATCTATAACAAAACCTTACAAAAATAACAAACAAAACACGTTTAAAAAGATTGGTCAAAGTAGCCGGTTCAACTGTTCTTGAGTTTTCTAGGTAACCCAGAAAACTACAATCCGTGAATGGTCAACCCACTTTGACTGCATATAACTTAAAATCTATGGTTCAAATGAACATGTTTTCTTTTCCAGATTAAAGACCTACGAACAGGCTACAAATACCAAATAATTTACGGACTAAAACATAAACAAATATGAATCTATAGGCCCTGACATTCGGCTGTCAGACTTAGTTTTCAAAATTTCTAGATTTCTTAAAACACTTATTTAAGGCATCTAGATGTTATGAAAATGTGTTCTACCAATCTAACATACTTTCTAACATACTAATACATAGTTCTAAACATCTAAACAACAAATCTAACATAAGATCAAAGAGCTAATTATGAACTAGGGTTTGTACCTTTTCTTGAATGATTTTTGATTCTAGCTTCTGATTTTGTTGTTGCTATCACCCAGGCTTGATTTGGTAAGTTTATAAGTGTATCTAGGCTTAGGAATTTCGTGAGTTTGCTCAGCCCTAAGGTTCCTATTTATAGAATTCTTCAACTTGGATTTTTGGTCATTTTTGAGCAACTTACCTCTACAAAGATCTGATGCAAAGTTACTTGTGCTACTTAGGGTTTGTTATCAGCTCATGAGCATCCTTGGAACTTGGTTGGGTGACTCCTAACCTACTTGTGAGCTAGTTAGGTTTATTTAGTAGCTTAATTAGGCTTTAATCTTCACTAATCTTGATTAGGGTTTTGTTTCTAATGATTAGAATTGTTAAGTAATGTTAATTAGTACCTAATTGAAGTTTATTAACCAGGATTAGGTGTTACGATAATCTAATTAGGGTTTAATTAGCTAATTAGGGTTTAGTTTATAAATTAGGGTTAGGGTTTTGCTAATTAGGGTTAGGGTTTGTTAATCTAAGATTGTTAAAATAAATTTCTCACTAATCCTAACAAGCACGACAAAGCGTTTTGTCAGTGTAAGCACGACAAAGTAACTTGTCAAAATAATTTTATCGAAAAGTTCGATTACGGGAAAAAAAATTAAGCACGAGGTGTCATGCACGGCGTTTTTCGGACAAAAATTTATTTTGTCAAACAAAGTATATATTAACACATAAAACATTCAGAACGGAGAAATTTTATTTATATAATAGGATTTTACACATACGAGTCTTATTAGGGTTTTGGGTTTTTACGTCCGGAGAGTTAGTAGAACATCAATGACCGAGTGGCTTGCTATAGTCATTGGAAATTCTAGAGTGGAAATGGGAGAATATCACGATGGATTTTGTGGTAGGACTTAAATTTACTTAGAAGGGTATGATCTGATTTGGGTAATAGTGGATTTGCAGTTGGTGAAGTCGGCTCACTTTTCCAATTAGGGTCAAGTATAACTTAGACCAATTAGCTAGACTTTATATTAAGGAAATAATTTCTAGACATGGAGCACCGATGTCGATTATGTCAAATCGTAATTGACGATTCATCGAACTTTTGGAGGAGTCTGAGAAGCGGGTTGGGAGCAGCGTTGAAGATAAATCGACATATCATCCACGGACCAATGAATGACGAGAGAACAATTAAAGGCGTTAGAAGATATGTTTAAGATCTTGCGTCATAGATTTCAAGGGTAGTTGGGATGATAATCTACCATTAGTAGAGTTTGCGTTATATATGATAGTTATCATGTAAGAATAGGAATGTTGCACTACGAAGCTTTATGCGGAAGAAATCACGAACACCATTGTATTGGGATGAAGTGGGAGAAGCGGCGAATCTAAGACTGAATTGAGTGCGATAAGCGGTGGAAATTGTTAAAGCCCGATATGGATCGTTTGGTAGTAGCTCAAAACGAGAACAAAAAAGTTCTGGAATTAAGCGCCGAGAGAATAGAGAATTTGAAGTAAGCTCTTACGTCTTTTTGAAGGTATCTCCTTGGAAAGGAAAGATACACTTTGGAAAGAAGGAAAATTAAGTCCAGGGTTTATAAGACCTTTGAGAGTGTTAAAATGGGTAGGTGAGGTAGCTTACATGGTAGCATTACCTCCGGACCTAAACGAATACATAGCGTGTTTCTGCGTGTCGGTATTCACGACCTTATAAGCCCGAATTATAAGGGCGTAATAGAGTATGAAGCCTATTCATATCGAGAAGGACTTAGCATTATGAAGAGTTGCCAATTGAAATCATCTATAGAAAGGAACAAGTTACGAGTAATAAAGTTATACCTTCGGTAAAGGTGTTATGGAAGAACCACGATGCGGGAAGAAAGCGGCGTGGGAACTTGAAGAAAAGATGAAAAAGAATTACCCTCAATTATTTGTGTAATTTTTTTATATATATATAGCGAGATCGGTAGCGGAATCCTTATAAGGGGAGAAAGTGTAGCATGAAAATCAAACATTTGTAAATACTTTTAATAATGAATAAAATAATATTATTATTTATTATTATTTATTATTATTATGTGTTAGTAAGATGAATAATAGTTACTATAACCTAGAAAGCGTTGGAAAGCCGTAGTATTTTAACTTCATTGGGAGAATTAAAGTCTTTGAATTTCTAAAATGAAAATAAAAGTTTTCATAAATTTTTTTGAAAACAACATATTCATCGATTCACGGCACTAGAATTATTTTTGAATTTAGAAATGCATAACGTTATAATATCGAGGTGAGGTAGATTATGTAATAATAATCTAAGTATAGTAAGCGTAATATTTAAGCATGCGGACTTAAATTTGAGGCGTTGGGAATATTAAACATTAAGAAGAAAGCGTAATGATTGTATGATCTGAGTAGTACTAGTATCTATGAAGAATGGAATAACGTATATTACAAAATTAATATCTGAACTAGAATACGTTATGTATGGTATAATGATAAAGGCTTTTAATTAAATGGAATGGACTTGTAGGAGTATTAGTATATTGGTAGAAGTCGATGGGAAAGTGATATGTAAGACCAAGTGTTTGTTAATTAAGAGTCCAACTAATGTAATCTGACTAATAAAATTAGCTAGATTAATTAACCAAGCCCATGTCATGATCCATTGGATAAATAGGATCCATGAATGCAACCCATGGGTGACTTTAATGGGCAAGAACTTTATGTGATGGTCGACTTTAGATAAGTGTTGTGATAAGCAAGTTTACTTAGGGCCAAAGCAATGAATAGTAAGGAGGTTAGATTAAGGAGGTGGAGGCCTAAATGACCATTCTACCCTAACTTTGCCAAGCCTATAAATAGAGGCTCCTGATTCAATTGTTGCTTGATTAAATTTCATCAACTTCAATCAAGATAAGTGCTTAAGTGTTAGAGAATAAGCTCACATAAATCGAAAATAAGTCGATCAACCTTTAATAAATCTTGAGGAAGAAGTACAAGTTCTTGAGGGTAAGACTCTTGTCCGATATTCTTCCATCTCTCTATCGTTATAGGATGATAAGAGAAGTGTAATGAAATAAGCATGTATGCTAAGAACATATAAAGAAGTGATTAATGAATGAACTTAAGCTAGAATAAGTTAAGAATAAGTAACTTGAACCTAAATAAGTTATGAACTTATGATGAACTTGTAATATGTTTGTCATATGAAGTTAGTATGTTGGATATGATATGAGAACATTGAGTAAAAGACTTAAATCAATAATAAGTCGTAAGTAAAATTAAATCGTAGCGGTTATAAGTAAATAAGCCATGAACTTATGAGGAATAAGTCAAAACCTAATTTGAAAATAAGTTAATGTAATAAGTAGTTTAAAATGTTTATATGATGGTTTAGAATCCATTTAGAACAATGATCGAATAGTTAGTAACAAAAGTTATCTTAGAATTCCTACGATTGGAACGTTAAGCGTCGGATTAAGTGAAATTCTCGAAATGGAAGTCGTATTTTGTGTTTGAACTCGAAAGCGCTAGTTTTCAATTGAGACAAGTCATATTTGGCATTATAGAGTTGCGAACTTTCGAAAAGGGCGAATTAGGCTTAGAGCGAAGAAAGCAGCGTTGAGCGTTCCTGAGCGTTTATTGTTTTCGTTAAAATGAACTAATAGGTTAAACTTTAGCAAACAAAGTCGAATAAATAAAATTCTTGCATAAGCAGCGTAGAGTATGTAACTTGTGAAGCTATGTAGGCTCTTGAGCAGGCCGATTTGGACTTATAACAAAGAAGTTCTGGCGTCCCACGAAAGTTTTGCAAAATTTCAAAATCTGTAAAAGTTATACGAGGCCCTGAGTTGAGTGCTTGGCGCCAACCCAAGGCCAAATGATGGCCTTGACGATCTTGAAGCCACAGTGTCTTGACATCTCTTCTCTGAGTCATGCCATGGCCTGTTGAAAATAAGTGTGGTGCTTGCCGACCTGAGTTGGATGCTAAATCTTAACTTTCATGTACAGTATGAATGAAGAAACAATGGCCATGGCGCCATGACACCGGTCCTAGATTTTAGGAAGAAAGAAAGTTTTCAAGTATAGAAAGAATGGTAACTCATTGGTAATAAACTAAAGTATTATCAATAAAGGTTAATGAAAATCGATTAAACATAATGTAAGAGACAACATAGCGAAAATAGGAAGCGATAATAACAAATCTAAGTTATAATTAGATTGAGAAGAAGGGTAAAGATACATTAGGAATTGTGTATGCTCATTCATGACCTAATATGTTAGGTCATATCATCGTCTTGTATAGACTCAAAGACTTAAACCAAAAGAGCGTGTTATTAAGCGTAGCGGGCCTTTAAAGGAAAGTACCACAACCACTTATTTGAGTTCATCACGAACAAGCTTTATAATTAATGTATTCTTACATGAAGTATTGTATGATGAAGTCCAAGCTTGACTCTTTAGCTAGACTTAAATTATGTTTCTATCAAAGCATGTATAATGTTTACCAAGTTAAATTGGTGTAGGTTTTCAATCAAAGGTAGGTATCTAAAAAATGTTTTGTGCGTAAATACTGGCGAAATGGCGTGAGGTTGCCACAACTTAAGCGTACCTACGTTTAATGAATGTAGTGTTGATCAACATAAGTACTTATAAGTGATCACCTAGGCGTGTTAAATAAGTAATATCGAACTTTCTGGACTTAGTGTCGGGATGTCCTTTTCAAAGAACTTATGATATGCTCGAGGTCTTGGGTAGGAATTGATGTTTCTTGAATATTGTTGTTGTAAAAGCGTTTTGAATGAAAAGAAGTGCTATTTTGAATTATCGATAGTACTTCATAACTATTATTCAGTTATTGAAGATATCGTTTCCCATGTTTCAAGCATGTTGTTTATTAGAAATGATGTACTTATTTGAGCTATTTATACTCCTCTTGCTTGAACCGTATGAACACATTTCTGATCGAAGCGGTTTGAAAGCTCGGCGTGAGGATAAGAAATGAAAGCGAAGACAAACTAGTAGGATACTTATGTAATAGTATAGGATGAAGATTTGTAATATATTTGATATTTGATATTCTTAAGGTACTTCTATGATTTTTCCCAGATTTTTTAAAAACATCTGTCAATTCTAAAAAATAGCCTCGAAAAAGCAGGGGTGATAGCTTTTTAGGGTTTTGAAACCTAAACTTTCTATATGGACTATTTTGGAAAAGCATTTAAGGCTTCAATACTTGCTAGATTTGTGTTCTACTACATGGATTTACTAGATAACTCATGTATCTAGCACCCCCTTTAACATATCACAAATCTAAGTTGTAAAACTTGATTTACACAAAATTTAGTGGAAGAAAAACAAGGGTTTCACCCCTTGGAGAACATATGCTCAATTCCTTCCTCTAAACTTTTGATCTAACACTCAAGATACTTAGTTCCATACATGATGATATGTAGAACTAGGTACTTTGAGTATTAGACCATAACCCTATATATGATGAGGTAGAAATAAGAAATAAAGAAGAATAAGAAAAAGAAAAGGATTAGAACCTCACCTAGTTTTGGTTGTTATCCTTCTTGTTCTTCAAATTAAGTAATGAACTTAGGATGAATGAACAAAACTCCTCTCCATCTCTTAGAAAAATCAGACCCTCTCTCTCTTTCTCTCTTGTATGCTACTAGCTTGGGAGCAAAATATAGAAGAAGAAGAATGAGAGAAAAAAAATGTTCTAGCAAATGAAATGGGTGATTAACTATTATCCCCATACTTTTATTGTCCTATGGATAAAAGGCTTTGCCTTATCTCTTCAATTAACCTAATCATGTTATTAAGGGTGCTTAATAGATTTACAACGAATCTTGAGATTAACACACGTGTCCTTGTGTGAAAGACTTCTACTTATGGAACTTGATTAGCATAATCTTCTTGCCTTAAAAAGGCACTAATTGGCGATCCCCCTTGCCCCATTATATCCTCAATTTTCTTTTATTTAATGCTCAAATTTAATTAATCAAAAGTCTAAAATACCCTTAATCCAAGTGGGCTAAGTATTGGTTTTGATTTATTTCTTTTGGGCTTCTCTTTTAATTATTTTGGGCCGTGTAATAAACATAGTCTAACAATTTTAATATATGTTATCCAAATTGTTTATTTAGGGTTTCCATTTCCAATCATATGAAATATAATTACTTATACATGTGACTTTAGTTCATAACCTAATTAGGTTTAAAATTATTAGTCGACTTGAAATAACAAGATTATCCACTTAAGTTAGTACACATATTAAATACTAACCTTTCCTTATTACCATAACCTTAGATTATTTAATTATCTCACCAAATGTATAATTAGAGTTCTGAATCTTTCATTTTAATGAAATCTATAAATGTATATATCCATAAATATAACATATATATTAATTGACTTCATGCACCACTTCACGTATGGTGTCACATATTAAATTATTATATAACACAAAGTTTTAAAATATCGATAATATACATACGTATATAGTGACTTAAAATTCCACGATTATTACATCCTCCCCTTATAAAAATTTTGTCCCAGGAATTACATATAGGGTTACTAAAAAAGGTGTGGATAATTTTCCCTCATCTTTCTTGAGTTCCCACGTAACTTCTTGACATTGTGGTTCCTCGAAAAGTTTCTGAGAATGTATATCATAATTTACTTAATTTATGCTCTTTTACTATCTAAAATTTTAACTAGAATTTCCTCGTCGATAAATCCTTTTTGACTGAACTAGCTACATTGTACAATATCACGTGCTTGTAATTAGGTTTATATGTTAAATGTAGCAACGACATGAAACACGTTATGAATATTTACGATTCGGGAGGTAGAGCTACCTCGTCGCCGCCGCTTTATCTTCTTGAAGATCTCGAAAATTCTAATAAATCTCGAGACTTCGATTTACCATTCTTTCCAAACCTTATCTTCCCTTTCTGAGGAGATACTTTAAAAATCGTAGCTCCCCACTTGAAATCTCTCTTATGGCGATGTAAATCTGCATACTTCTTACAGCGATCTTGGTTTTGCTACCGGTAGAGCTCACCTACTACCAGTAGAGCTCTTATCACCTTGATGATCTCTAAAGGTCTGCTTGCACATTACGGTCCCAGCAGTTGGCGTTCACCCACTTCATCCCCTAGCATAAGGCGTTCTACATTTCCTTCCATACGATTACTTCATACGGTGGCATTTCGATCTTTGGCGTGATAAATAATATTGTATGTGAACTCTCTTAATGGAAGATGATCCTCCTCGGTACCCCTTGAAGTCCATCACCTGAAAGCTCGAGCATGTCTTGAGCATTTGAATCGTTCCTACGCTTTGTCCATGATTACTGCGGATGATCTGTGGTGCTTGCTCGGTAGTAGATCGTCCCCATTCTTTCTCGAAGACTCTTCCGGATGTTTGGCGTGAATTCGCGGTTCTATCGTACCTGATAGATCTTTAAAGTGCGCCATGTCTCGAGATAATTTCTTTGATATATAATTTGGCTAGCTAGTCCAGACTATACACGATCTTGATCGGAAAAAAGTGAAGCCCAGACTTAAGGCGATCCTGATCACCCATATGGTGTAGTGCCCTTTTTGCGTTCTTTGGAAGTTCCACCACAAAATCCATCGTGATGTGCTCCATTTCCACTCTAGAATCTCTAAAAGTGTAGTAATCCACTCGATCATTGATGCTGCCTTGCCTTGACTTCTGTAACTAGTTAGACATCTGCGTGCGTTCTGCAACCTCCCTCTTCGTGTTTGGCCACGAAAGTGTTGATGCAAATCTTGATACATCTTTGTGCTTCTGGGTGTATCGAGTACCTAATCTTTGTGTCGCTTCTTAAAATCTCTTCTCTTAGTTACGGTACTAGCGGTACCCAAATTAAATCCTTGAATCTCGGCGGTCCGGTGCCATCAATCTTATATTTCAATTCATCCCTTAATTGTAGCTTCTTGTTATTATGCATGATCTTAGTCCTTCGTTTGAGCCTCTTTAACCTTATCTAATAAAAAGTCGGGCTCGATACATCATTTGTAAATAATTTCTCATTGGTCTCCATCGGATACTTAACCTTTAAAGTCAAGTCATTCGAAATCTTTCACCAATTCCTCTTGAATGAGTCGACTTGATAACTTCTCTCTTGCCTTTTCTACTAGGGGCATACCTTTTACATTTGCTTTGCTTGAATGGTTAAGAATCTCTGATCATAATCCTTGATCAATTCTAGCCATCGGTTGACGCATCGTATTTAGCTCATACATTTGAAGATATACTTTAGACTCTTGTGATCCAGTATATATCTCACACTTCTGCGCCATCTGAATAGTGCCTTCAAATCTTGAGGCAAAAACTACTACTGCTAACTCCGGGTCATTAGTTGGATAACCCTTCTCATAGTCCTTCGGTGGCGTGAAAGCGTCTGTGATGACCTTGCCATCTTTGCATTAGTACCAACAAAGACCCTTGTGTGATGCATCACTTATACACTATAAATCCTCCGGTGTTTTGCGGTAAAAAGCCAACACAGATTGCTTGGCCCGAAACCTCTTCTTTAATTCCATAAAACTCTCTTCATATTTCTCATCAAAACAAAATTCACGCCTTTCTACTAAGGTTGGTCGATGGCGATGCTATCTTTGAAAAATCTTGGATGAATCTCGATAGTTTCATGCTTTAATCCCAAAAACTCCTAATTTACATCGGCATCTTTGGTTGTTACCGGTTGATAACAGCTTTTACTTTTCTTTGGATCATAGAAACACCATCCTTGTCGATAATGTGACCCAAAAGCGCACTCTGCAGCAAAACTCACACTTAAAGAACTTTTCATAAAACTTCTCCATCCTTAGCGTCTCAACACTATCCTTAAATATTAATGCGTGCTTCTTCTCCATCTCTGAATATACTAGAATGTCGTCGATGAACACGACAACAAACTTATCCAAATACTATTTAAACACTCATTCATCAAGTCCGTGAATGTTTGTAGGTGCGTTAAATCGATCGAAAAGACATTACGAGGAACTTCAGAAAGTGTCCATCTGGGAGTTCTAAATGTAAATCTTTGGAACATCCTCCTGCCTCACCTTGATTGGTGATAGCAGATCCTCAAATCTATTTTTGAAAAGTTTTGCCCCCTTGTTGATCAAACAAATCATCGATCATGGGAAGCGGGTACTTGTTCTTAATGGTTACCTTGTTCAACTCTCGGTGAGTCGATCTGAAAGCCTTAATGACCCATCCTCCTTCTTTATAAATAAAGGCGGGTGCTCCCCACGGTGATCGCTCGATCGAATGTATCCCTTATCTAACAACTCTTGTAGTTGGACCATCCAGTTCCTTCATTTCTACGAGCCGTACGATCGGTAGCTTTGGATCTTTGGTGATGTCCACGGTGCCAAATCGATAACAAACTCTCTCTCTCTGTCGGTGGCAATCTAGGAATCTAAATGCAGGAAGGCGTCGGCCAAATTCCCTTACAATAGATGTCGACCGGTTCACCCTCGACCATGCGGTTATCCTGGCGTGAGCGAATAACCTATACAACACTTCTTAAGCAACTTCTTTGCTTGCATCGCCGTCGAGACAACAAAATTGTCTTGGCGATTTCTTTGCCATAAAATACCACCTTTGACTTATTGGAGTCTTTGGGTATCGCACTTTTCTTACACTCGATGATCGCTCGTGACTCGATAACCAATCCGTCCAGGGATTACATCAAACTCTCGAGGCGAATCGATTATCAAATCCGTTTAAGCTTAAACCCTCTTATATCGGCCTGGCGGTTCCTATGGATGTAGTCTGCATGGATAATTTCTATGTTTGCTATACTTCTACATTCATTGGGGTTCTAATAGTTCACGAAGAAAACATAATCTTTGAGCAAATTCATTGAATCTGAAAAGAACATGAAGCTCTAGAATCGAATAACACATGAGGCATTTATATCGTTGATCGAATTATACGACACCACCTCCTGGATGCCGACGGCATCTTACCTTTATCGTATTGAATGTCCTCATTGTCGGCTTGTTTGTTTGGGCTAGTCCTCCATTTGGTTGTCTTAGTGTTGTTACCCACTGTTCTGCCGTTTACGCCATCAGTGCTTTTCTTCCTCCTCGGCAATCCTTGATCCAGATGTCACTTCACCGATTAAAAGCAAACTCCCTTCTTCACCTTAGGACAATTGGGTGAGGTATGCCCTTCTTATCCACAATATAACATACCATTTTTTCCTTTCGAGGCACTCTCTCGGGTTACCCTTTCCACAATTTCCACACACAGAGCTTCTTATTTGCACACTTCCTTGAGCTCTCCAAATTACTACCCCAACACTCCATTTCTATTTTTTTGTTGTTCTTCTATACATTGCTAACATTAAGTTCCCACATTCTACTTTCTTCTTGTTCTTCTCCAGATTGTACTTTGAGGCCAGCTAAGCTTCCACCTTAGCTATGAGAGCTTTCTCCAATAGAGTTGAGAATAGCGTGATTTGTAAAACCGCTACCTTCTTATAAATCCATGGCTTTAGTCCATTTTGAACCTTCTTGCTTTCCTCACCTCGTGTCCACGATGTGGAGCCGAATCAGCGATTCATTGAACTTTGCGTACTCTCGACGACGACATATTCTCTGTTTCAATTCCAAAAACTTGATCTCCATTCTCGTTTGTGTATTCTCGGGGAAGTAGTTCTCAAAGAAAAACTTCTTGACGCTTCCCAGTCGCGATTCGATCCAGGCTTTGTTGCGGTTGGCCTCCACCGATAGTTAGCCTCACCCTTCATTAAGTATGTAGCAAAATTGTCTTATGCTCTTCTCCTACTCTAGCCATGATAATGAAGGCCTTCTCGATCTCTTTTATCCACGTATGGGCCTCTATCAGATTACATTGTTCCTCTAAACTCTGGCGGTCCTCTTGCCTTGAAGTCATAAAGTTGGCTAATTGGTTTACCTTTGATTTCCCTCGGGTTGAGCTTCGTTCCTCATAACCCGACCATCGTGTTGATAAAGTCTTGCCTTGGGTTTGGTTGAGCTCACTTCATTGATAGCGACTCTTCATCTCTTGGTTTCCTTAGTACAACGTCTCAGGCGGCATTATCTAGTGAAACAAAATTCTAACCACGTTACTCGGGTTTATTATCATATAACTTACTTTGCATATGTAATGTCTTGTATTCAAAAATCAGATGATCATTACATGAGGTTTTAAATTACCAAGACTTGGAAGTCTATCTCCCGATTATTGGGTTAAGTTTGTTTTTTTAAAAAATTAGATTCGATCTCTTTTGGATTAACATAACATTAAATAGACAATTTACTATTTAAATTTTCCAACACATATCATAATAATGCATTTATATTCGTATACCCGATCTTGATGTCTCACATATTCGATACATGTATACTTTTTTATAAATCTCTTATCCCATTTTAAACACAAAAAGATGGGATTAACTCAAAATGATACTTCCTACATACACAAATAGGGATCTGACCTAACTACCTACTACCTCACACTTACGAGGTCTACATCAACATAAACCCTTTTACACAAAAAGGGGTACTAATACATCTATCTAAAAGGCTGGTCCATAGCATAATCATCCTTTGGTGGACCTCCTGGGTCACTGAGCAGGCTCTCTGGGAAGCAACCCCTCCATAACTTTCTGCGTCGAGCGGATCAACTCGACTCCCACCTATCTCGAATCGCCCTCCTAGTCCCCTTTGAGCTTTGGCTTGGCCCTCATATCTTGTGTCTGGCGCTTGATCCTAAAGTCTAAACCACGACCTTCATAGTGCTGCGGTGCTATCTCCATTTAGTCCATCATCCGCTTGGTATCCACTTCATAAAATGCCTCCTCATTGTATGCGAATCTTGCTCTGTAATCTCCACGTCACTCTCACGTGCGCCAAATGATGCTCTATATACTCGACCTGAATCTTCTAATTGGTGATTCTCTTACACAAATCCCTATCGGGAGGACCATGAGGGGCTTAACCCTGTGACATCACGCTCGATGGGCTCTTGCTCTCTTGAGTGGCCCCTTACTGGTGTTCTTGGACATCCTACAAACACCATAAATAAAACAAACATCCGTACCAAAATAAAATATATTCATTGATAAAATGAAATAATATTTTATTAAGTGCTGACTACATACTCGATGAATTTCCACAATCCATCTCTAACATACTCTCTATAGGAGTTTTTACTAAGGTTATAACATAGGTTTGAATTCCCTAATGTTTATAACCTACGACTTTGATACCAACTGTGGCGCCCCAAATCCGGGTTCTCAACACTCGGTTTGGTGCTCACGATCTATCATCATCATAAGCATTCTATAACTATTACGAAATAATAAACATACATTGTTCATTATAATAAAGTTCCATGCATGGTCCCGAGTCTTCTTAACCTTAACTTAAACACATCATTCATATTACAAAAGGTTTACATAAGAAATCCCATCGGATAATAATAACTAACATTCATTCTAAACTATTCACGGATCTTGCCCTTGCCTTTTGTCTTTCATATTGGATCCTTGAACTTATGAAATAAATGTCGTGATATAGCAAGGGTGTATCTACTAATTTAACTTATGAAGTTTATATCTGAGGAGATATATCGTGGCATGAAATAAGTTTTGCTTTCAATGTTCAATGATAATATAAGATTGTGAAGGAACATGAATTAATAATCAACAATTGAATATTGAATAATTGAATAACATGGGCGAGTGGTTTTGAAATAACCATGAACATTTTCAAGTTCTCGGTCATTTAAAGCTGGACCTCTTAATAATTTTTGTATTGAGAGGATCGACCTTTCATACTCGATGATTTATGCATAAACTTAATAATAATCGGCATCGATATCATGCCTTAATCAAATTCGTCCTTTTCTCGATCAGAGTTCTTATCATATCAATTTAATAAGAATAGCTTTTAAAAACACATTTGATTTAATAAATTTAAACATAGCTTGATCTAGGCGATCTGATTAGCATAGATCTATCTCATAAACAGATTCGTGAATGAAAGAACATTAATTTAATTCCACGATTCGATAATAATAGAACGGAATTCAATTTGCACAAGTGCAAAATTTCAATAATCAATATAGATGTGAATAATCATCAATAATTATTCACTAACATGCTTTGAAAATAATAACTCGAGTTTAAGTTAGGAAACTTTCCTCGTTTGTGAGTTCACGACTTCATGATTAAATTCTATCCATTCATGCGGTTTAATTATCTTCCTTTGAGAGACCTATAGTTAATCTTTCGATTAGCCGTAGCTGATAACATTAGATTAGGTAATCACATAGATATTATATATTACATTTAGTTCTTAGAAATATTATCACCTTTGCTCGATAATGTTATTATTAATTAACAACTACCTTTAATTCATAATATTATTAATCTTGATAATATTTAATTCATCTCTTAGTATTATTAGTTCACTAATAATACTTTTATTAACTACTAATATTATTAACATCTTAATAATATTTTAGTACTTCTACTAATATTATTAATCCTCTTAATAATATTTTAATCATCATTAATATTATTACTTTAATAATATCTTACTTATGCTTTAGTATCATTAATCGATCAATAATACTTAATGATTTACATAGTATTAATATTTTATTCATTTAATAATATTTTATTCATTTACTAATATTATTAATCATTTAATAATATCTTATTCCATTACTAATATTATTAATCATTTAATAATATTTTATTCCTTCTGAAATGTTATTCTGAATTTTAATAACATTTTATTTAATCTCGAATATTATTATTAACTCGATAATAATACTTTAATTTAATATTAATAATCTTTTAACAATATTTTAATCTATGATTAATATTTTAATCTAATATTATTAATCATTTAATAATACTTTAATAATTTATTAATTCTTAAATCAAATATTATTAACCATTTAATAATATTTTAATGAAGTTTTAATCTTAATATTTTATTTATTAACAATATCATATTCTAATATTATTAATATCATAATAATATTTTTTAATAATTTATTGGATTAATAAACAATTTATTCTAATTGTTCACCCTTTATTAAACCTCTTATTTAATATCATAAAAGGTCATAAATAATATTTCTTATTATAAATTACCAAAATGCCTAAAATAGACATAATATTATATATTAGGAGTATCAAGCATTAAAATCACATTTTCTTATTTAGAAGACATCATTTAACTATTTATTTCCTTTTAATCATAACTTAATCATTTTTAGGAAAAATAGAAAACTGATTCCAAAATTCTCATTTTCTGGATATGGATGATTATATGAACCAACAATGATCCCCAAATTATTTTGAAATTTTAGAAAATAATTTACTAATTTTAAAGTACCCAAAACACTCGGATCTTACTTCATTTTTCATAAATCGAGTTTTATCAGAAAAATCTGAAATTTTGAGGTATACTCTCATAACATATATGAACCTACTGGAAATATTTTGGAATTTTCCGGTGTATACCTGATGTGAAATTCAGTGTTAATATTTACTGGAGTCCTTCTGAAATAGCCATTACGCACAACTTATAAATCGAAGCAGCGTCCGTTCTTTTTCCTACGTAGATAACTTCTTAAAATTACCTCTGTGAGTTTTCCCAGATTTTTAAAAGACTTACAACTGATCAAAATAACCTCAAGAAAAAGCAGGAATGATAGCTTTTTTAGGGTTTTAAAACCTAAACTTTCTATGTGGACTATTTTTGAGGAAAATAGCACCCCAAAGCTTCAATACTTGCTAGATTTGTGTTCTACCACTTGGGTTTACTAGATAACTCATGTATCTAGCACTCCCGATTCAATGGATCACAAATCCAAGTTGTAAAACTTGAGTTACACAAGATTTAGTGGAAGAAAAACTAGGTTTAACCCTTGGAGAACATATTCTCAATTCCTTCCTCTAAACCTTTGATCTAACACTTAAGATACTTAGTTCCATACATGATGATATATAGAACTAGGGTACTTTGAGTATTAGACCTTAATCCCGTATATGATGAGGTAAAACCAAAATAGAAGAAGAATAAGAAAAAAGAAAAAGTTGAGAACCTCACTAGTTTTGGTTGATAATCTTCTTGTTCTTCAAAAGTAAGTAATAAACTTAGGATGCATGAACAACAACTCCTCTCCTCTCTTAGAAAAATTGAACCCTCTCTCTTTCTTGTCTCTTGTATGCTTGCTAGCTTGGGAAAAAGATAGAAGAAGAAGAATGAGAGAAAATGAAATATTACAGCAAATGAAATGGGTGATTAACTATTATCTCCCATACTTTTATTGTCCCATGGATAAAAGGCTTTGCCTTATCTCTTCAATTAGCCTAATCATGTGATTAAGGGTGCTTAATAGATTTGCAACCAATGGGAGATTGACACACATGTCCTTGTGTGAAAAGACTTCTACTTATGGAACTTGATTAGAATAATCTTCTTGCACTTAAAAGGCTAATTAGTGGAGTACCCCTTGCCCCATTATATCCTCCATTTTGCTTTTATTTAATACACAAATTTGATTAATCAAAAGTCTAAAATACCCTTAATCAAGTGGGCTAAGTATTGGTTTGCATTTTATTTCTTTTGGGCTTCTTTTTAATTGTTTTGGGCCATATAATAAACATAGTCTAACAATTTTAATATATATTACCCAATTGTTTATTTAGGGTTTCCATTTCCAATCATATGAAATTTAATTACTTATACATGTGACTTTATTTCATAACCTAATTAGGTTTACTAGAAATAGGTTTAAAAATATTATTCACTTGAATTAACAAGATTATCCACTTAAGTTAGTACACGTATTAAATCTTAACCTTTTCTTATTACCATAACCCTTAGGTTATTTAATTGTCTCACCTAATGTATAATTAGGCTCTGAAGCTTTCATTTTAATGAAATCTATAAATGTATATATCCATAAATATAGTATATATATTAATTGACCCATACCACTTCACGTATGTTGTCACATATTAAATCACTTTATATAACAAAGTTTTAAAATATCGATAATTTACATACATATATAATGACTTAAAATTCATGATTATTACATACTGTTATTATGGGACAAAGTGGCACAAGTAAACTAGTACTTATTGCCTCAAACCCAAGGTTTCTTATAGCATATAAAAACTATACGTGAAAGGGAGTGCAAACTTCGTGATTCTAAAAGCGAAGTTTTGTTGCCTAGTTAGTAGTAAGTACTCGATTATACCTTATTACATCGAATCGGTAATGACGAAGACTAGCACCACCTGAGTGGAAAAAAAATATACATAATCAAATGGATGAAGGAAATCTTCACCTAAATTCTACCAGCACTTTGAGCGTCGGACTAAAATAACACATTCTAGACCAACCTTTAGCGACTGTTATTGATTGATTCACATTTCGGATAGATAAACATAATCACCTCGACTAGTTCACAGTTGGTCTTCACAACAAGGGTAATAAAATCCACACTCAAGCCAGCGGAAAACCAACTAAGCGCGGCATATGTGATCTAGTTAAGTAATTATTCATCTGAGTTCACTTACGGCTATTTTGATTTAGAATTGATGAAGCAATTTTAAGGTTAATTCCATAGGTGAGATCTGAATACATCCAGTGACCCGAACTTGAAGTAAATAAAGTTATTAACTTCTTTCTTTTTTTACATAGACCACGGGATTTATATGGTGCGTCATAAAAAACCTTGGAGTTGAGGCAAAATTAATGCATCTACCATATGAATAAGTACACAACTCTGTCAAACAAAAACTGATCCACGGCTTTAATGATGATGATACTTTTACATCCATGATCCATCAACTATAAATATATATAATAACATGAAAAAATATCTAACACAAAGTAATTGTCCTATATTATCAAAGAGATGAATTGATATGGAAAGAATAGCATGGTCGATATTCTACATGGCATTTTGCTGCCGAGAAGAAAGAATAACTTTGAGATCGGGAAGTATCGATTCTACACTTGTATCGTATGTGGGCCAAATTAAATTAACTTTCGATAAATGAAACTACAATATAACTAAATTCACTGTTTTACACAATAGCGGAAGGCGAAGACCACGCTTCGACAAACTTATCGATGATGTCATAAGTTTGCTAAATTGAGACTAGAAGATCAACGTGAAGAAAGCTTTTCAAAGAATAAATAAACATTTATCACCACCACGATCATTTGAATACATGAAAATCAATGTAAAAGTTATTAGTTAAATTGGGAAAACAAACCGAACAACTTGCTAGAAATCTGATAAAATCGTGAATAGTACCACATTGACAACAATATTACAATATAAATAACCACAGGCGAACCAACAAATGTTGAATTTTGACCCAAATAAAGACAAAATCGTCAAAATCCTCTACACATTACCATTTGTTTGCAAACACTAATTTTCTTTTCTAAAAAGCGTATTATCATAAGTCACGGATGTATTTAAATATTATTAAGCAAATTCACGACTCACCAAAAGCATTAATCTGCTCTCCTTATTATGTAAAACAACATTTTGATAAGAAGTCCCTCGATAGCGACGAAAGTCCTGTCTCACCTTTTTGGGTTGGATGAACAAAAAAGCTATAAAAATATGAATATTAGTAATTGGAGATTATCGAGTGAGGGAGGATTTGTAATTGAATTATAAGACTAATAAGAGGAATAGTTGTAATAAAAATTATACTCCTTAAATCAGTGTAAAAATCTTTTTGTGGTGAAAGACTATAAATGTATAATCTGAGATACATAATATAGATTGAGAGATTGAAGTAAAATTAATAAAGCCGAACTATAAATAACGGTGGAAGAAAATCGATATCAACCCTTATTGCGGTTGATACATCACCGAAGCGAAATCAAGCGAAGGCAAATCCAAAAACCACAAAACCTAACAGCCTTCCTTCGACTGCTCTTTCCTTTTACGTTCTCCCAATAGTCGAGAAAGCAACCTCATTAGCTTCGTCCCGTGGTACTTCCTCCTCCTTGCCCGAGCCTTCCACTTGCCGTTGAAAACGTCTCCGTGGTAAGGCAAATGGATTCGCATACCACTAATTCAGCAAGAGGATGATGAATTTGGGGAGGTGGAGATGGATAAAAACTATGTTCTTCGGTCCTTCTCATGACTAAGAGATGATCGACAAGAAGAAAAGTGATGATTCGGTCAGAGACGGAGATGTGGTAGCTATATGAAACAGAGTAACTAGGGTTTTGATTATGTACATGTTTTAAAATTTTCATTTAAGCGTGGTTTTTGCTCGTGTTTTTAGATAGATAACATTTTTTTTTTAAAATCGTTATCTATTTAAAATCAAAATTACCACTTATAAATAGATAACATTTTTTCATATGTATCTACCTGACGTTTGTTAAAAAAGCGTTATGGAAAAAATAACCTGGCGTTTTTATAAAAGCGCCGTCTTTTAAATTGTAATAGTATTTATAGTTTTTGTACTAGTGATATTAGAAAACTTCAAGTAGAGTATATAAGTTATGGGTTGAGGAAATCCATCGAGTTTTGTTGTGATAATGAAGTTGTTTATTTAAATCAAAAATGATTGATATCGTGTAAACTTCTTAATCTTAGCGTGGATAACGTATCACGTAAAAGCTAATAGTTTTCTTCCTTTCCTTAGATCCACTGCCTTCTGGAGACTATCGGCGTGTCGAGGAGGGAGGAAGGTGCATTAACAATGGTGGAGGGCAAATGATGATCGATCACGAACTTAACGTTAACACATTAATTGAGGATCAATGCAAAATAAAATTTAACCGGCGGGTAGGCGGACCGTTGTAACCTTGGCTAGCTTTAAGGACTTTAAATTGGTAGGACCACTTGAGTTACGAGGAACCTGGACCCATTGAAACCCGTACGTGGATAGAAGAGATGGAGAAGGTGTTTGATGTGGCGTGCGTGGTAGAAGCATAGAAGATGAGTTTTCCACTTTCATGATGAAGGGTGAAAGCAAACTGTTGAGTGGAAAGCCCGATAAAGGCGGACGGCGAAAGGCGGAGTTATTCCTTGGGAAAGATTTAAGGTATTCCTCGAAAATTACTTCTCAAAAGAATACTCAACGGGATATAGAGGTTATGTTTACGAATTAAAGCAAGGTAGTATGTATGTATCGAAAAGTGCGTGGTGAAATTTAGCAAGTTGGCGATTAAGCTCCCATCGGGTTGACGAAGAAGGCGGGAAGGCGAGGAGGCTCGGCTGAGGGTGAAACCATGAATACAGAAGGTGGTAGGCATATTAAAGATTAAGACTTACTCGATTTATTAGAAAGGGCTATCATTATCGAAGGAGGCAATAAAGTCGTGGCTTTCTATTCAAACGAAGAAGAAGACCAGAACGGAAGGACAAAAGGGAAGCGGTGGAAGCATGACCCAATAAGGCGTAAATGGGCGAGAGCGATCCTCACGGAGGTAATAAGTTCGGGGAGGCAGAGAAAAGTATGAAGTGCAACAAGCTGTGGGAGGGTAACTCGAGGGGAGTGCATGAAGGAATGAGTGTTTGTTATCATTGTGCGAACCATAAGGAGCCATGGCTCCTTAGTGTCCAAATAAGCGAGAAGGGATGATGTTTCGTGTGGGGCGCTGAGACCATCAATCAGAAAACACTTTGAAAAAAGGGCGACTAGCATTCAACGGCAAAAAACAACAACAATAGATTGAACATTGGAGAATTGACGGTGAAACTGACGAGACGACACCACGAGCGTTGACAGTGGCCGAAATGCGGGATGCGGTGGAGTCTAGGGCGTGGTGTTAGGTATTGTCCCGATTAATGATATAGATGTCATCGTGTTATTTGATTCGGTGCTACCTGCTCTTTTGTTTTGAAAATTTGCTAAATATTTAGACTTACCCCGTGAGAGATTAAAACACTTATGAACATGAGAATGTGCGAATAAGGAAATTATCCCGTATAATAAATTCGTAGGAATTGTTATCTCAAAGATTGAGAGGATTTAAGCTCAAGTGGATTTGATACCAATTCGTTTAGGGGAGTTGATGTAATCCTTTGAATGGTTGGTTATCGGTTCATGAGTAAGTAATAGACTATAAGAAGAAGTGTATACCTTTAGACTCGAATAAGTCAAAAGTGGTATTTTATGGTAGTAAATTAGCAAGATAATCGATTGTTAATAAGCGATGGTGCAAACAATTGATTAGGAGGAAGGGTTATATATGGTTATTTGGCTCGCGTGGTTGATACTCGTGAGGCGAGGGGTGAGGCTGGTGAGATACCTATTGTAAAGATTTCGTTGATGTCTTCAGGATGAGATTAGGATTGCTTACCCGGATAGAGATAAAGTTTGTTATCGATTTGGCTGAGGGACATTACACCGATTATATAAAGCGACGTATCGTATGCGCCGGTGATGATGAAGATTTGATGACTCAATTCTGAGTTGTTAGATAAGGGATACATTATTAGAAGCGTATCACCGCTTGAGAACTTTAGTCTTATTAAATAAAGAAAGAAGAAAGATGGGTGCGCTAAGACTTTATGTATCGACTCAGAAATTGAAACGAGGTCACCATTAAAACAATTTTACATTGGCAGGATAGATGATTTGTTTGATCAGTTGAAGGGGTAATACTTTTCAGATTGACTTCTTGAGAATGGTTATCACCAACTAAAAGTGAAAGTTGGAGGATATTCAAAAATGACATTTAGAACTTCGGTATGGACACTTTGAGTTTACGGTAATGTCATTTGGATTAACGAATCATGAAAGAACATTTAGGATTTGATGAGCAGTGTTCAAATGGTATTTGGATAAGTTTGTTGTATTCATCGATGATATTCTAATGTTGTTTAGAAGCGAGAGGAAGAACCATGTAGAACGTCTTGGGATAGTGTTGTGAGCATTCATGAGGAGAAGTTATGCAAAATTCTCAAGAAGTGTATGAGTTTTAGTTTGCGAAGAATGGGTTTTAGAAATGCAATTATAAACGAATGGTGTTTGATGGATTTACCAAAAGGTGAAGCGGTTATCAATTGGGAGCAGTAGAGGCGGCCCAGAAATTGGAGTTTCTTAGGATTAGCGGGATCTTCGCCGAAGATTTATTAAGGATTTTCAAAATTAGCATCCATAGTTGACGATCTTACGAAGAAAGAAAAGTTAAGTTCGTTTGAATGAGCGAAGTGTGAAGAGGTTTCCTAGATTTGAAGAAGAACTTAATCGAGCATCTATGTTGGCTTCTTAGGACGACCGCTGATAGGATTTATAGTGTATTGTGATACATCACACAAGGTCTTGGCGTGTCTTGTCTGACAACGAGTCGTTAACACGCAAACTTCGCATCGACTAAAAGATTATGAGAAGATGTCAGGCTCGTGATACGGAGTTAACAATGATGAGTTTTTTGATATTTGAGCATTATTTGTATGGCGAGAAGTGTGAGATATATCGAGATCACGAAGTTTGGAGTATATATCTTCCATGAAAAGAGTTAAACATGAGGCGATCTTAGATGGTTTAGAATTGATCGAATTATGATTGTGAGATTTTGTACCATCGAGGCGAATCGAATGTAGTGGCGGATGCATGAGCGGAAAAAGAAGGAAGTTATTGAAGTTGACCGTTCGAGAAAATTGGTAAAGATTTTGAATGACTAGACTTGGAGATTAAGTATCGATGGAGACCAGCGAACTCAATTATTTCACGGTGGCGGTGAATGCGACTACTTTGGATAAGGTTAAAAGTCATAAAGAAAGAATGATGATTGCGATAACATCGAAATGATTGGTGAAGGTGATAAATTGAAATTTAGTTTTGTAGCGCTTCGGATTCTTAACATTTGAATGAATGAATTTGAAATGCAGCTAGTGCGAGAACTAAGAGAGTAGATTTTGTAAGAAGCAGTAGCGATCTCACGAATGCTCGATACACCCAGGAAGCACCACGAGATGTAGCAAGATTTGCATCACCTTATACGGTGGCTAAACATGAAAAGAGAAGTTCTTGAAATCGTAAGTAGATGTCTAATTGTCCGAAGAGTTGGGGAAGAGCACCAGCGACCAGCGAGTTATTACAAGCTATTAAGATTCGGAATGAAAAATGGGGCACATCATGATGGACTTTGTGGTGGGACTAAAACAATATGAGAAAGGACAGACGCCGACGTATGGGTGATTGTAGATTATCTTACTGAAGTCGTCTCACTTTTATGGAATTAAGATTAAGTATAGTTTGGACCCAGATTAACCTTGAATTGTATGTTAAGAAAATTATCTACGAGCGTGAAGTCTTTGGAATCTATTGTATGTCGGATAGAGATCCGCGATTCATCGAACATCTGGAAGAGTCTTGAAAGAATGTGGACCTGACTATGAATGAGTATAGTGTATCATCATTAGCCGATGAGACAAAGTGAGTGGACAATTGAACACTTGAAGGCATGCTTGAACATGTGTGATGGACTTGAGGAAGTAGTTGGGAGATCTCCTTCTATTAAATGGAGCTCGCGTATAACATGACCAGTTATCATTGAGTATTGGAATGCATATCATGCAGGCCATATGGGAGAAATATAGAAACGCCCATTATTTTGGGACAAGGTTGGAGAGCGTTCATTGTTGGGACGATGTTGAGTGCAACCAACATTGGAATCATCGGGGGTGATAAAGCTTGACTATTATTAGCTCAAGTTGCCGAAAAAAGTATCTGAACATGCATGAAAAGAAAGATTTTGAATTAGGAAGTTATGCTTTTAAAAAGTATCTCGCTGGAAAGGAAGATTCATTTTTGGGAAGAAAGGCGAGATTGAGCCCTAGATTAAGCTAGGACCACATTAAAGAGATTCTCGGGCCTGGTCGGTGAAGTAGTTCTGAGGTAACATTACCCTCCGAACTTGACACATCAAACCATTTAAGTAATAACCGATTATTACGGCAGTTATAAAGCTCTGGCGGACTAAACGCATTATCTCCTCATGAACTAATTCAAGTCGAGAAAGACTTATCGGACGAGGAAGTTCACATCGAGATCTTGGATGATAGGAAGGGCCGGTGAGGAATAAGATATCCATTTTATTAAGATTCTACAGGAGGAATCACCAGAATGATGAAGAAACTATGTAGAACTGAGAAGAGAAAATAAGATGAGAATTATCGTTTTTTATTTGAATAACCTTATTTTACAATTCGAGGGACATAATTTTTATAAGGGGAGGATGTAATGTCAAGTGAATTTTAAACTCCTTATTAATTAAATATGTGAGATAATTTTAATGAGTTAGTTTTGTGAGTTTATTTAAACTTTGTGGTTATGTGAATTTGTAAAATGTATTAAAGGGAATCACTAATTATTATTTAATTGGTGGACTAATAACAATGTTTAATATCGAAAGAATTGAAAGGATTATTAATGATTAAATATTGATCTATTTGAATACTAGTGTGAGATTTGAACATATTCATTTATATCGATTATGGGTATATCACCGTTGTAGAAGTTAAGGTATCTCATATAAAACTTATTGTGCTGATAGAAACTTGGGCGGCCTGACTAACCCGTTTTAGCACTTTTGCCGAGGCCGTAGCGAGTGATTCGCCCTCTTGATAATACAAAAGAGGCGGCATTGCGCCGTTATCCGATCTTAAAAAGTTAGTTCTCTGTAGAAAATGAAATACGACACTTTGTTGTATATATGACATTAATAAATCATGTGGATAAAGATATATTAAGGTGATATAAAGTATCGATTAGATACGAGGAACTCCATGTGATCTTAATGCCAAAATAATGAAAAATTGATGTGTAATTTAGAAAGCTGGGGAAAGGTTAGGTGTTTAAAATAAACTTGTTGATATTAAATAATGTTATTATGTGTTTATGAGAATAGATTAAATAACTATAAACTAAGCTGGACAATAATATCTAAAGCATGTTTGTTTTATTGCGTATATTTAATGTGCATGGATTATATAATGTGAGTACTAAATAATCCCACAAAGTTCTAATATAGTAACAATTGTACATTAAGTTTGTCTGTTAGGAATTATAATAACCAAACGAAGCTTGTTGCTTCGATTTTCTTTCTTATCCCAAAATTGAGTGTCACGAAGATACGGTGAGCAGATGGCTTACGTTTAATTTACGTATTAACTTCAAATAGGCTAGAACATGAGTATTCGATTTCCAAGGCCGATTGGTAGGTGGGGAGTTGTTGAACCACTCATATGACGATGTGTTATTCCTTTGCACCATGAGCTCAAACATTAGGGTAATGTTAATATCTACTCTAGTTTCTTCTTCTATATATACTCTGAGTTCAAATTAGGGTTTTGGGTACGTGCTAGAATTTGTTTGATAAATCTTAGTTGGAGAGTCCCTAAGGCGCTAAGCATTGTAGGCATACCCGGTGAGTAGGAGTTGAATTCGAAATAACGAGGTATAAACTCTAATTGTGTTCTTGAGTTGGGTTTTGTCAAATGATGAAATTCCTTGAAATTCCATATTAATTGATGTGAATTAACATTACCATGAGAGTGTTTATGATATGTTTACATGTTTGAACCCTTTAATAGTAGATTGTAGCATGTTTAGGCGGAAATGAATTGAAGTTGTATGATACTTTCTGAAACGAGCGAGTTCTTGCCTCACAGTGCGAAACATAAGTTGTGATTCGCCTATTTATCTAGGGTCTGCAGTAGCGATTCATGGCATACATGAATCGATTTTTGGTTTCTATTATACTGAGGCATTTCGATTTGGTATTATAACTTATATATACACGACGCAGTATAACATGTTGTGTAAAGTTTCTTGTGTGTAAGAGTGATCAACACGTTTTAGTAAGAGATTTGTGCAATGAAACTTAAAGTTTAAAAATAAACTTTTAAGCTAATATAAGTTTACAAATTATGAACTTGCTGAGACCATGTATATGACTAATTTGGAACCCTAAATGAGCGTAGGTATGTGATTCGTAGATGTTGTATCCATGACGAACTTGATAAACATTGTCTTTAAAACTTAGTTTGAAAAGAAAAGCTTGAATTAAGGTTAATGAACAAATCTAAGAGATATAGTTTCCAGTTTGAAAAGATTATCGTAACTTATTTACTTATGATTAAGGTTTTAGATTTTGTCTTACTTGTGTTAAGTTGCATCATTCGTTGGTAAAAAGATTCTGAAGATAACCTTGAACATGTTTTGAACTTAAGTTACATGTTATGTAGTGTTAAGTTACTAAAGTGAAGTAAGATGTCATGTTGAGGGCTATAATACTCCTAACCATGATTAAAACATGTAATAAGCATGATGATAACCTAACTAGCCGACATGGTTTTGACGCATGAGACTTTGAGGGCGTCGCGATGCTTGAAAAAATCCAATTATGGCGACCAAGCCATGCTTATCATCCGATAAAATCAACAATCCCCTGAGGAGTTACTAGCGAAAGAGAGAACATCTTGATTGGAAAATGTAACGAAAAATTTTAATGATAAAATTTAAATATTTATTGAATTAAATAAGTATTTTAATTGGTTTATTTATTGAGATAAACAAATAATTGGTGAAATTATGGTATAATAATTTGTTAAGATATGTATGTTAACTAAATTAATGGTAATTTTATTATTTAAAAAGGATTTCCAATTTAATGAAATAATTAAATTAATAAAATGATATTCAGTTTAATTTAATAATTAAATTAGATATAATAATTTAATAGCATAAGTATAATTATAATGAAAGTTATAGTTATTACAAGGTATAATATGAGTTAATAAAGTTAATCGAATAATAGTGTGACAATGATAGACCTATATATACAAAGGATTATAAAATAAATTAAGGAGAAATAGAGTATATATAAAACATGTACAATGGCCTTTGGCATATCTAAAGGATGGCCTATTTGTATTTTTTACCTAATGAATGTGAGAAGCCTTGGTTTATATCTCTAGCGTATTCTTCTAAGGAGTAAAACGGGGTTTGGAGAAGAAAGGAAAACAGGAGAAATTAAGAGAATCGGAGGAAAGAATTGACTAGTGATGAAAGAAGTTGGAGTTGACCGAGGGACAAATGAAGTTCTTTATCATTTACTTTTTAAATATTCAAAATTCAGAGGTATAATATATATCATGTTACCATTATTTTGAGTTTCAATGATTCTTTGAATTGGAATTCGTTGGATTATTGTATATGTGTATGTATGGTTTGCATGAATACATGGTATTATCATATAATGTATATTTGGTGATTAAATATGTGAGAGTGGGTTTAAAAAGATTTCGATATGATGTTATATATATA